>CM055659.1:11367631-11459017 GCA_029378335.1 Agrilus mali
TCTCGTAATAACTGTGCAGTCCAATATTCCCTTCGATTCCATGATAATTTCTAGTAAGCCATCCATTCTGACTTCTATAATGGACTGTAAGTTGCGACCAAGGAAATGGCGGGGACAGTAAATACCATACAATTTTTTCTTCACTGCTTATTTTACTGAAAGCAAATTCCTTAAATATGAAGGCATTACCCTCTGCCTTAAAACCTTGCACATTCACTATGAATTCCATCTAGAATAGTTACAATACTTGAACAATGTTGGTGGAGGGGTTGTAACGAACGATTCGATCATGAAGAATTAAGCAGTAAGCAGCTGTATTTGCCGGAATTGCTTCATTAGTAATAAAATACTCAGAGCTTTAAGGGGTAAAGAGTTCATTTATTATAAAAACAACACCAACGTTTCGGTTCAAGTGTGAACCTTTATCAAGGCTAAAAAAATATTAATTGTTATACAGCAGAATTTTACAGTATACATTAAGTAACACACTGGTTTTTTGTGTTATATTTTAAGAAACATAAGCTGTATATTTGGTGTAATAGTACGATTAACCCCAAACAACATTTAAAACGATAAAACAATAATTATTATTACTACTAAAAACTTGTATAAATAAAATAATAAATAAATAAGTTATGTTAAAAACGTTTACAGAACCACGTGGTAACACTAACAGGACATAATTACAATTAAACGTATAAGACTCGCTATAATAAAAACTAACTAAAAAACACGATAATTTTTTGTTAGAAATTTTAAAATAATGTACAGTATTAGTGAAAAGTAGGAGTAAGTGTATTGCAAATAAGTAAGTTTAAGGATATATAGTAGGTTTAATAGTATTAGTAAGTTATGTAATTTTAAGTTGTTTGTTTTTATTTATTTTAAATTTGTTGTATAGGTTAAAGTAGTTGTTAACAATAAGGTTATCCTCCAAATCCGATCGAGAATTCACAGATTTTTCATTATGTATTAAAATAAATGAGGCTTCTAGAAAAAGTCGTTTGAAGTAATTATTTTCAACATATAATATGTTAGTATTATCAAAGTTTGGCTTTTGGCCAGTTTCCACGGAGTGTTTCAAAAGGGCAGTTTTGTATTGAGGGGTTGCCATAATTTGTTTGTTGTGGTCATTTTTGTGTTCACGAATTCTTATCTGAAGTGGACTTTTTGTTTGGCCAATGTACCCTTTATCACAGTTGGAACACGGAATTTTGTATATGGCATTGGTTTTTCGGAGAATATTGGTCTTAGTTTTATGTTTCGAAAAAAATTGTGAGCTACTATTAATGGGTTTGAACACAATATTAATATTATGTTTTTGGACCAACTTTTTAATTTTTTCTGAAAGACCCTTTACGTAAGGAATCGGGAAAAAAACCTTATTCGTCTCCGTTTCCACTGTTACGGCTGTTCCATTAGTCATATCTAAGAACTGATCATGCGCATTACTGTAATTATTGTTTTGACATAGAAATTTGTTGATTAATATCTTAGGATAATTATTTCTTTTAAGTAAGATTTTTATGTTGTTGAAATTCTTCTTAATAAATTCTGGTGAGCTTAGCCTTTGTGCCCTTTGTTTTAGATTTAGAATGGTATTTATTTTGTATTTGAGAGGATGACATGATAGAAAGTTAAGATACCTTCCTGAGTTAGTAGGTTTAGAGTACCAATCGAACTTAAATTGATTGTTATCTCTGATGATAAGAACGTCTAGGAATGGAAGAGTGTTATTGTTTTCTATTTCAAATGTAAAATTCAAGGAAGGATGGAAAGAGGAAAGTATTTCATTAACCAAATTTTCCGTGCCAACAGGTACCATCGTAAGACAATCGTCTACATATTTGTAAAAGAAAGGGATGTCAAACGGAAGTTTCTTAATGCATTCATCTATCAATTTATTAAGGACTAACTCCGCTAATATAGGACTACATGCTCCCCCCATGGCAACCCCAAATACTTGCTTATAGAAGTTGTCACCAAATTGAGCAAACCCTGAGTTGATATAGAAGTGTAAAAACTCGAGGAATTGGTCTAAAGTAAGTGAAGTATTGGGAGCGACAGTGTCCCAATTGTCTACAATTATGGTAGTGAGCAACTCTGTAGGGATGTTGGTAAATAAGGAGGTAACATCATAGCTAACAAGCATATAGTTGTTTGGAACCACCAAGTTTGACATTTTTTCCACCAATTCGAAGGAATTTTTTAGGTTAAGATCTGGGTTTTTTAGTGGTTCTAAGATGCTGTTGATGTAATGCCCAAGTTTACTAGTGGGGCTACCTATAGTGGAAATTATAGGCCTAAGGTTTATAGGGTCTTTATGGACTTTGGGCAACCCGTATATCTTAAGTGTGTTAGGATAAGGAATCCAAAGGGTCCCTATCATGGACTGGTCCAAGCCACCTTCCTTTATAGTTTTGTTGATCAGTTTTTTTAAATTATTGTTAATATTATTTGTAGGGTCTTTGTTCAATAGTTTATAAGTTTTTTTGTCATTAAGTAGTTCTAGTATTAGGTTAGTATAAGTTTTTTTCTCCATAACAACGGTAGTATTACCTTTGTCAGCCCTAGTGAAAATTAATTTCTCATTTTGTTTCACAAAATTGATGGTTTTTTTAAAAAGATTGATAATATGATTGTCGTTATTGTTAAGGTTATTGGCATTGAAATTGGTTAGTATATTAATAAAATGAGATCTCAGTCTTATACTCTCAAGTTCGTCTTGTTTGATATTCGGGCTCTTATTCAGAATGTTTTCAAAACTAGCAATAATGTCTAACACAGGGACGTTTTGGTTGTTTATAGGAACAGAAAAGCCCGGCCCTAAGCTTAAAAATTCTTGAACGTCTTTTGGGATTTTTTCATTAGTTAGATTAATCAACCACCTTTTTTCATCACATATATTGTTGTCTAAGCAAAAGTTGGGTAATTGCTGTTGTTTAAGTAATTTTAGTTTTTTTAAGTGACATAATTTGATGTCCATGAATTCTCGTTCAAATTTTTTATTTTGTGTACTGATGAAGGTGTGGTAAGTTTCATTGGGAATTAGGTTTTTTAGTTTAGTTTTTATATTGTTCAATTGTTTTTGTTCTTTATGTAGGTTAGTGTTAGTAATTTTAATTTCTAGTAGTAAGATCTTTTTTTTTAAAAATATTGATAAGGTGTTCAGCTTTTGTGACAAACTTGTTATCGTTGACCAGTTGTAGAATTGATTTGAAATTTTGTTGTATATGTCTAGGGTAAATGTTTAGGCGCTTGCATTGTAGTAGAAAAATTCTTCGGTTTTTTAGCTTAGGAATATTTTCATTAATCTTCATGTACCTTTTCACCAATTCTCCAGTTTGCTGTCCAAAGTTCTGGCTAAGCCATTGTAGGAGTCACTTTTGCTCGAGACTTATTATTTTCCATTTTTTCTTCCCCTACTGTTTATAATAAAATACTCTGGTAAAGAGTTCATTTATTATAAAAACAACACCAACGTTTCGGTTCAAGTGTGAACCTTTATCAAGGCTAAAAAAATATTAATTGTTATACAGCAGAATTTTACAGTATACATTAAGTAACTTACTGGTTTTTTGTGTTATATTTTAAGAAACATAAGCTGTATATTTGGTGTAATAGTACGATTAACCTCAAACAACATTTAAAACGATAAAACAATAATTATTATTACTACTAAAAACTTGTATAAATAAAATAATAAATAAATAAGTTATGTTAAAAACGTTTACAGAACCAAGTAGTAACACTAACAGGACATAATTACAATTAAACGTATGACTCGCTATAATAAAAACTAACTAAAATTTATTATTTTTATTATAAACAGCAGGGGAAGAAAAAATGGAAAAAAAAAAAAAAAAAAAAAAAAAAAAAAAAAAAAAAAAAAAAAAAAATTGCTTCATTAGTTTCAAAATCTAGACGTACATCTATAGCGCCCGCTTTCACAATTCGCTTTGATGTTTGCAGTCGATTACAAATAAGGGAGCAATTTTCTTAAAATCTGACGGTTTCAACACCGGTTCGCTAACCGTTCCGTAATAAGACTGTTGAAATTGAGCATACATTTCGTATAATATAAAAAATTTGTTATTCTAAAAATCAAGATAAAGGTTATCGTAAGGATACATAGAAGAGCCTAAATGTAATTTAATATTATTAAGTTCGCAATGATCAAACTGGGCTTTATTTTTTTCAGCTTTATTATTTCCATCTGTTTGAAATGCAACTATGACAAAACGAGGCTTTTCAAGTTGTGACGTAGTTTTCACAGCCCATGTGTGAATGTTTGTTTGAGGCAGTAAAGGATACTCATGCAACTCCCAGCTACGGAAATTAATTTCCATTTGTTGATTTCTTTGCAAGTATTTTAAAAGTTTAAGACGTTCTACATCTGCTACAGATATATGCGGAATTTTCCAAGAAATTTTATTTATTCCTACGTTTAAAGTTTCAGATGCATTTCTATTTATTATAGCATTTGTAAAGATGCTACTTCTTATTAAAATAAGTTCTTGTTTTATGTTGAGAAGAATTTTTCGAAAATCTTCCGCGAAACCTAAAAGCATACGTAGTGGAATGCATACGTTAAAATTTCCACTTTGATCTATTGGCTAAAATGTTTCATCATTGGGAGCCCAACCAGCATTCTGAAGACGCAAGCTCTCGTTTACATTGTAAGATACATAGCCTTTTATGGTGCTAGTTATTCCGGGATTTCGAACACAATCAGCAGTTTTACCACCGATTTCGTAACGAATTTCATCGAAAAGATGTGCAATTCCATTATTTACAAATTTGGCGGTTGCTGATGGTGTACCATCGGTTTTTAGTAATTTTCCTTCAACATATATAATACTATTCCATGGTAAAGTGTACACATCTTCGTTTTCAATTGGAATGCGGATTTCATCATTGTTTTTAAACGTGGTATTTGTATACGGTTGATAAGTATGCTTTTCGGCATTGGTTATAGATAAATCAAATAATGCACGTTCGGTAACATTCAAGATTTCAGAATGCATGATGGTTTTAGCTTCTTAACTTGATATCCTAAACTTTCTAAAAAGCGTGCGTTTGAAGGTGTTAATCGCTTCACTTCTACTTTTGTACTGAACGATTGTGATAATGCCGGTTTCCTATAAATCTCCTTACGTTTGTTAAAATTTTTGTAACGGTAAACCATTATGCTTTAGGTACCTACTTATGTACGAGCATAGATTATAGAGAGAGACGTTTCAAACGAAGTCTTACTGTAACGGTCTCACCACGAAAATTAACCAACTCACCGTCTTGATCAACTATTTTAATGACTATGGAGTCAATAATCTTCGTATTTATAGGCAAGTAAATAACATTGGTTGGATTTTCGACTATTTTGTAGCCTGGCGGAACGTTTGGGAAAAGTTGATGAATAAAATGAGCTTCTTCATTGTTTCTATATGAACCAGAAACAAGGTTTCAATGGATGCATATTGCGTTTACTTTAAAAATATTTACAGGATAATCAGACACCTTATGACTATTGACTTCAAGAATTCTTGGTTTAAATCCTAGCAGTCGTCCTATTGAATCCGTTTTTGTGAAATCAATTTGCTCTGTACACTTAATTTCCGAAAGCAAAGTGTTATTGTTGCCAGTTATATTAAGAAATATAGCATCTCTACCTTTGGCTCTCGGGTCGCCTAATTGACGGCGCAGATAACGATTTCTATCGTCAAGCTCATACGATCCTTCCGGTATGGTTATTACTCTATCCCCAACATAAAACTTGTTATTACTTTGATCTATATTTGGAATAGAATTGTACGTTTCGAAGTTGACAAGACCTAACGAATACTCAAAATTATCATCCAAAACAATTGGAGGGCTAATATTAGCTTGCAATATTGATTTGACATCGGTTAAATTAAACGTATACATGTTAATGGTCTGTTAACGTTAGATCAAATGGAACTGTTATCGTCTGCTAACGTTTTTTAAAAGTGTAAGGGTGGTATGATATTATGTAAAAATTCTAATACTAGATGACCACAGTTGAATGAGTTGTACATCTGGCTGCGATCATAATTATAATAGATTTTGCATGGTTGAGAAGAATTTAAATACTTGACAACTTCCGGAGGTGGTCGCAAATTTCCAAAGCTGTCAAAATAAACTGCTTTGCCGTTTTCAATTTTATATGCTGTCCAATGCGTACCTCTGCCCGTTTTCTTATCATGATTTACAACTCCACATTCGATGGCATGCACTTTCCTAGGCAAACTGTCACGCAGGAATATTCCGCGAAAGTAAGGAATTCGAAGCATTTTAACATACTTGTGTAAATCTTTATCGGTTAATGCTCGTTGAGGCAGATTTAGGAAGTTTTTTTTTTTGGTATGGTAAATAAAGACCCAAACCTTTTTTATATGGTTTCAGGAAAAGACCTTTTCCAAGAACAATTGCTTCCATAGCCTTATTATGTCGTTCAGATTCACTAAAATTTTTTTGAGCTGCTTTAGCATCATTAACAGCTTTAGCGATTCCGGCTGCTCCTTCGGATAAAGCACCTTAAGCTGATAATCCAGCGAAAAGTGGTATTAATGGAAGAAATCCACCGCTTTTTGGAACCGGTATTATCCTCGGAGAATCGGTTAATTTTTTCTGATTTGCATTTAACTGTAACATTGCTAATCGTGCTGCTCGAATGATATTTTCTGGCTTTTTCTTTTTTAGAACATTCGCAGCTTTTGTTATAAATTTTCGAAAAGTTGTTCTTGCACCCTTCCTTTTTTCATAGAACTAGTTCGTTTTCTTCTTTGTTGAACTCCCATACCTAACTTTGTTTTCACATTCATAGCGGTTGCAACAGCTCGAGCAGCTAAACGTTCTCCAATACTTGCATCCGTTGAATGAACTCGTCTAAGTGCTGCTCTAGCTAAAATACTATCTGCTTTGTGTCTTTGTTCTAGATTTTTAAAATTAGAGTTTGCAATATCGTGAGCTTTGCAGGATTCATCCAAAGGATTTATTCCTTTGTCCCCTCTTTCCAACCTCTCGTTTAACCTTGTACCTGGCCCACAAAAGCGATAGCCTGGTATATGAAATTCAAATGGTAAAGAATTAATTAGTTTATTAAGTAAACCGTCGCCTTGTTGCACTTTCCGCATTGCTCTCTTTCTCTCTCTTATTTGCACCTTCAAAGTATCTGTCCAAATAGACCAATTGCTACAGAGTTACCATCTTATACAATAGAAAACACTAAACATATTTTTCATTAGGTTATTAACATGCGAATAGTTCGACAAAAAGCTGCGCTGCCTATTACTAACCGTGATTTTAACGATGTACCAAAAATAAACCGACATGGACCCCTACTACCGTCAACAATACGATCAATTGTTGCAGGTCCTTCCAATTGTGGAAAGACAAATGTTATAATTTCACTTTTAGAACATCCCAATAGTCTTCGATTCGAGAATGTACTCGTATACGTATACTCTAAATCGCTAACTCAACCAAAATATGAATACCTAGACAAGCTTTTTATAAACCAATAAAAGGCATTGGCTATTACCCTTACAAAGACTCTGAGAATATCATTTCTCCATCACATGCGAAATCTAATTCAATATTTATATTTGACGATGTTGCCTGCGAAAATCAGAATGTAATCAGAGATTATTTTAGTATGGGACGTCATCACAACGTCGATTGTTTTTATCTTTGTCAAACATACACTCATATTCCTAAACATCTAATACGCGATAATGCAAACCTAATTATATTATTCAAACAGGATGAGCTAAATCTTAAGCATGTCTATTCAGATCATGTCAATACTGACATGTCATTTGAAATGTTTAAAAAATATTTGAAAAGTTTGTTGCGATGACAAATATGGGTTTTTAAGTATTTATAAAGATAGTGATGTTAAAAACGGTCGATATCGTAAGGGTTTTGATCAATATATATATTTATAACCATTATGATATATCCCTGAGTAATATAAGAGCAGTAAACGAGTGAGGAGCATTTCTCTTGTACTTACATCATTGTAATGGATTCAAAAATTAAACAGGAAATTGTAAAGGTGAGGAAAGATGTAAAACGAAAATTGCAAGCTTTAAAAGAGGGCGCGATAGAAGAAGAAGATCTATTGCGGAAATCCTATAAACCTTTAGTGGAACCTTTAATGAAATTAAAAGAAGAAATACAGTTTTCTAAACCGAAAATTAAGCAAGAAATTAAAAACGAAGAAGATGATGTTGAACAATCATTTATAGCACCAGATTTATTCTCACCATCATTATCACCATCATCATTACCAACCTCATTAAATACCTCGACAAACGCTTCCGATCTTTCTACAATGCTTCCAATAAATGAAGAGGAAGAAGATAAGATAATTTATTATACTAAACAAGAAATACGGAAAATCGTAAACGATCCTGCTTTTAAAGATATATTATATGATTATGAAGAATTACCGAGATATTATATTGAAGGAATATTAAGTGATACTGAAGGAGAATATGACAATAGAAATGATATTCGATATGACTGGCTTCAGAATAAATTGTACATTGGCGATGAAGAAATGAAGGTGATCGGTAAAGATCTAGAAATAATGGGACGTAAATTTGTCGGAACGCCTGGACTATATGAGTTATTTTTCAAAAAAAATCCTGTCGGAGATAAGCAAAAAGATAGGGATGTCTATAAGGAAATTATGGACCTCGTTCGATTAGATAACCCTCAAACTTATATAAGATATCTAAATCATGATACTAAAGGAATTTTCGATACACAATACGGTGTAAGATTTAATCCAGAGAGACAAAAATATTTTATCGGAGATTCCGAAATAAAGTTTGGAAGTAACAAAATAACCATCAAAAATATACGTTATACGCTTTCCCGAGGATTATTGGAGCTTTTGTTTTAAAAGGAGCCTAGTGGTTATAAGTAATCTGATTTAGCGAAATATAAAGATATAGTGTATAGAACAAATGCTCATGAAATTGGCTACAAGAGTACCGCTCCAATAGCTGGAAACAAAGGAAAAAAATATCAGCTAATCAAGAAACTCATGACCGGACCTCTATTTCCTTCCGCCGCTGCCAATGTCATAGCTACTTCGACTCCAGTTAGAAATCCTTCGGGTAAAGGTCTATGGATGAATTTAAATGATAAACCTATAGAATATGTATATTTTAATGATGTTAACGAATTATGTGATCGTTTAAAATTACTTATTTCATCCCAAGCTGCAGGAAATGCCAATCATACTAATAAAATCACATCTATTGTAGAAGAACTTCGAGAGTGTGGTATAATAGAATAAATAACTTATTTTCTTACTTAGTCTCAATATGGTTGTTGATAAATTCGGTCGAGCATTACCATCGGGCTCTAAACGAAAGTTCGAGGCGATAGATAAATCTTTCATCGAAAACAATAATATATTTGTTCGAGTTAATGCGAGCGGCAACGATGGAGAAGAAGAGACTGAATATGAAGTTGTTACAAAAAAATACTTGGATACATTAATGACCACCTTAGCTACAAAAGCGTATGTTGATAATAAAGACAACGTTACTAAGATTCAAATTAGAGTAGAATGTGAAAAAGTCAAAAAGGATGCGATGGCTGAAGGAGATAAAAAACGTGAAACTCTTCGAAACGAATTATTATCATTGATAGACTCCCTCAAGTCTAACGCTGACACACTAAACACTAATATTCGTTTAAATACTTTGTATGTAGGTGCTATCTTTAAGCATCTTAACATACAGAAGAGCTCAATAATAATTAATTAATAATGGCTAAAATACGAAAAGGAAAGATAAAAAAAGACTCGTAAAAACGGCAAAACAACCACTATTAAAGAGCAAGTGGTTGCTAAATTACACAAACCAGCTCGAAAAAATTTTACCAGACGAAGAACAATTATTAAAGGATTATACGATCTGTTTCGAGCTGATCTAGTCGAAATGATTCCGTATGCAAAAGAAAATAAGGGATATCGATATATTCTTGTAGTAATTGACACTTTTTCTAAATATCTATGGGCATCACCGGTTTTAAGAAAAAATGGTGAAGACGTTTCGAAAGCGTTTGAGGATATATTACGCAAAAGTAAACGTATACCGACAAACCTGCAAACTGATATAGGGAAAGAGTTTTACAACAAATGGTTTCAGAATTTAACGAGAAAATACAGAATTAATCACTTTTCAACCTTTAGCAGTAAAAAGGCCGCTATAGTAGAACGAGCCAACAGAACATTAAAAGGTATAATGTGGAAAAAATTTACATTGCAGGGAAATTACAAATGGTTAGATTTATTACCTAAACTAGTTCATATTTATAATAATACGAAACATAGAACTATCGGAATACAACCAATAAATGCTGTGAAGAAGGAAAACGAAAAGCAACTATTGAATACCGTATACTCTCGCATTAAAACAGTTGATCTAAAGAAAAAGAAATTTTCCATTGGAGATTACGTACGCATTAGCAAACATCGCGAACTTTTTGCAAAAGGTTATACCCCAAACTGGTCCAACGAAATTTTTAAAGTGGTTAACATTAAATTTTCAAACCCAATCGTCTATTATTTACAAGATTTAGCAGGTAACGATATAAAGGGAGGATTTTACGATAAGGAGCTACAAAAGGCAAAACATCCCGATGTGTACCTGGTGGAAAAAATTTTGCGAAGAAAAGGTGATCAAGTTTATGTAAAATGGCTGGGATTCGATAATTCTCACAACAGTTGGATTCCATCTGATAATGTTGTAATTTAACATTTTTTTTAAGAATAAAAGAATATTTTTAATTGACATGGGTATTCATAACGAACAAATTACCTAATTACTTATTTATTGTTATGTTTGCATAATTCCATGCACGGCGGTAGCGGTGGCCGAACCGGAAGAACAATTAACACATGTCGGCAAAATAACTACCTATCTATCTACATATGTACGTCTACTTAATGAGGTAATTAGTTACCTGTTCCTTGCTATGTCGTCGTCGTCATCGTCTCGTCCTCATCCTCGTCGTCGGTCGTTGTCGTCGTGTCGTTTTCAGACAGTGGCCCACGTGGTCCGACAACAACCATCATACACCTTTTGCGCTCTACAGGCTAACGTTAGAAAGAAACAGCATGAGACCAACGAACTTCACGTATTCCAACCACTGAAAAAAACACTCCCTCCTTCCCTCCTTCGTTCCTTCATTCCTTGCTACTGCTACTACTACTACTCTACCTATGTGTGTGTGTATGTATGTCGACGTACAAGACATGGAAAGGATAACGGTTCATGCTAGCAGTAGCATACAACTTTTCGCCAATAGGTGCGAGAAGAATAGATTTATATGACAAGCTAACGCTAGACAGAAACAGCAATAGAAATAACAGTACTTACTCTCAGAACCCTTCAACAATAACTACTAAAATATAATGAATTTTTAATGTGTTGTAGTTTCCGGTAGCTTTGCATATACGTATGTATAAGAGGGACGACAAAAAGTATATATATATTTTTTATTTTTGGCTAAAATATTTTTTTTCTGATTTCAAAATACCATTCACGTTGACAATTGGATCAATCTATTTTGCGTTATTTAAGTTTACAGTTGCATTGACTTTATATTACGTCGATTCGTCGATATATACTGCCATGATTATTACATAAAAGCATAGCTTACCGAGAGATCATAGAAACCAACAACTTTACTAAAAACACATAAAATAAAGCAACTTTAAACTTAAATAACGCAGAAATGGCTGAAACAAAAGTTTACATGTATGGTATATTTAAAATAAAAAATATCTTTCATTTTACCCGAAAAGATAGGGGCGTTTCAGTGGAAAAAAATATTTTGTCTAAGATAACAATGAGCAACACGTGGATTTCGGAAACAGTAAGAGATACGTGGGCAGTTAGGTTAGAAATGAGTTGAATATTTTAATACTCAATAAAGTGCTTCTTCCGAATTTAAAAATTCTGAATACTTGCGCAATATCCGAAAAACCGAAATTTTGCAAAATCGTTTTGATTTGTTCCTGAACTTATTTGGGAAAACAAATTACAGGTCATTGCAGCCACATTTTGCAATATACATTAAAATATCCACTCAAATAAGTTCAGTACAGAATAAAAGCGATTTTGCAAAATTCCGGATAATTCCAGAAGCTTTTGGAATTTCTTAAATTTTTATTGTGCACGAAAACTTTTCTGTAATTCAACCGACGGGGTATTATCGTCTTCGAGATATCGAGACTGTTTCTTCTTATCTGTATATGCAAAATGCAATTCAATTCTACATTCATTGAGGAAATAATATATAGGATGTTCCAGTTATGAAAAAGAACAACTTCTGCTTGTTGACAAGTAGGACGCTGACTTTTCAACGCCCTGTATACATTTACAACGTGCAATGCCAGATAGAGGTAGGTATTAGCTAGATAATCACCAAATATGGGCAGTTTCAAATTTAGCAGAATAATTTGCTACCTAGTGGGATGATGCAATTTAAAAAAATTTCAGAAAAATCGCAATATCTCAAAAACTACTAATTTTTAGGATAGTGTTGTACTATTAAAGTCTACTTCAAAAAAAATGTGTTGCATTCAAAAATGTCATAAAAAATATAGCATTCCATTTGAAATAACAGACTTGACATGACATTATTATACCACAGTTGTCGTAATAAACGTTGTCGTTACTAAAGAGTGTGGATTCTATGCACTTCTTTCATTATGTTAAGACACACAGATAATTAAATGGTTACTCACTTTTAATTGCCAGCTCTCTATATTCATTTTCCAGACATTTTGTCGTTTCATACCGCGGAAAATTTAATAAGCGATCCTAGTTTTACTTTATAAACAACACACAACTACAAACCCTATCGCGCAAGATGACACGCCGCAGCACGCACGCACGCACGCACCCACACACACACACACACACACGCACGCACGCACGCACCACGCACACACGCACGCACGCACGCACGCACGCACACACACACACACACACACACACACACCCACGCACGCACGCACGCACCACCACACACACACACACACACACACACACACACACACACACACACACACACACACACACACACACACACACACACACACACACACACACACACACACACACACACACACACACACACACACACACACACACACACACACACACACACACACACACACACACACACACACACACACACACACACACACACACACACACACACACACACACACACACACACACACACACACACACACACACACACACACACACACACACACACACACACACACACACACACACACACACACACACACACACACACACACACACACACACACACACACACACACACACACACACACACACACACACACACACACACACACACACACACACACACATACATACATACAACACATACACACACAACACACATACACATAGAGTTTCTCCAATATACATTTGATACATGTAAAAAGCGTTTTTTTATTATATTTTGTTTATTTAATAATGTTTCCTAATTCAGTCACCGACCAAACTATTTCTTTTATAAAAAGTATTGATGATATAATTGAATTTATAGTAGGGGAGCAAGTAATTGGCGAAATGATAAGGTTACGGCAAGTAAGGTAACTTTGGTATATTTTGAATTGATCGATAAATCTACAGTTGAACGATTTATTATAAAATGACCTCGCAAAAAAGGAACTAATGAAGGTAGGGGAGAGTGGGGTATAATGATCCCTATAACGAAAATGTCACATAGTAGTACTAATATGAGAGTTAAAAGGTGTAGAAGTACTGTATTAAAAGAAACGTATTTTAGTTGACATTTAAATGTGGTCATTAAGTTTAAATGATTAAAAGCAATTTCTACAACGTGGTTAGATGCAAATCTTACAAAAGATCATTTTACCCCATGGCTATGGGTAAAATGATCCCTTCAAGCGGGTTTTTTCTTTTTTTTTTTTTGTTTTCGTGGAGGAGAGGAAATCTTCAAAAGACACCCAGGCACCCGTTGCGACTGGGTAGTGTCGGATTCGCCCTGAGAAGGGCACCTACCGACTAAAACCTCTCCCCCTCAGGCCGTTATAGGACCGCATGCATGGTTCTCTTCAGCCATATGTGTGTGTTAGGGTTATGTGATATGGTGGTTTAGTTGATTTCTGAATGTGTGTGTGTGTGTGGTGTGTGTATGTTAGGTGTTTACTGTAAGGAGAACGGAAGGTTTTCGTAGGTCTACGAATTCCACAGGGAGGTTAGGGGTAATTGATAGTAGTCGGGCGGGAGGATAGGGTATTTTGTTTTTTGGTTTGCGTGTTAATCTTTGTGGTGGGTGATTCAGTGTTTTTGTTGACATGGGGTTGTTGTTATCGATGGCTCTAGTGACGAATTTGGTTAGTAGGTTATTTACACGCGTCGGGATCGGTGTAATTTTGACGTTGTCGTACAGAAGTTCGGACGGGAAGAAACGATCTAATCTCGCGATTTTACGTAAAATGTTTTTCTCGGCTGTTAGGATTTTGTTTCAAGCGGGTAAAATGATCACACGCTGTTTGTTATCTTATCTTAAGAAATAGAATAAGCAAAGGTCATTGGTTACGATTTATTACAGTTAAATACAAAAATAAGGTGTATTGTCAAAAAAAATAAACAATAATTCTTATAAAAAATAAAGAATAATTCTTATAAAAATAAACAACAATGCAATATACATAAAAAGAAAACATTTTATAAGATCTAAGAAACGTTGATTTAGGGAATGTATCAAAATTTGGCTTGTTGCCTAACACGCGCAACTTTAACATGTAACACGCATCTAGTGCATGTGTAATCATCTTCGTTATCGCTAATCCCTGCACACTCATCATGTTCCCATTCACGACAAGTAGTGCATTGGATCCAGCCTTCTCCACTAACTGAACTTTTAAATTTTTCGCAACATATTATGCATTCTGGGTCGTCCGAATTCTCACTGCTAGTTTCCCAAGTCCTTCCGTTCTTCCGATTAACTTTCCTTTTTCCTTTCAAAGTCTTATCTATTTTGCTTTTCCCCAGTTTTGCCTCTGTTTTCTGTACCTTACTTTGTTCCTTTTCAGTTTTATTCATCTTTTTTTTTTCGAGTTGATTTTTGTACGGAGTGCTTGTTAAAATCACGGTACCACATGACTTGCGTTTATTATTGCTCCTTTTATTATCGATTTTCGGAAGGGGATGACAAACACTAGGATCAATGGAAAATGAACTGTTGTTACCTTCTTGCAATGTGGAACCTGAGTTGACAGTATCTGGGTCGGAGCTCGGGCCTTAAGTAGGACTTTCTAGGCATTGTCCTTCAAACAGTTCTAAATTATTTACAACTGAGGTACCTGGTTCCTCATTTGGTTGATCTGTAACTTCCGCAGCTATGAAATCTGCATCCGTGAAAATTTCTGGATTTAGTGGAACAATCCCAGTTTTTCTAAATCCGTTAATAGCATTCGTTGGTGCCGCAGATTTAAGGTAGGCTTCGCAAAAGATCTTGCTAACTTGAAACATGCTAACAGTTCTTCCGGGATAACCATTTATGCATTTCTCTAGGGCTTGATCCAAGTATGCACTTAAAGGAAACATGACCCCAACATCCAGTGGCTGGAGTTTATGTGTCGTGTGTGGGGGTAAGCATAACAAAGAAACAAAATTCTCTCTTGCCCTCAAAATCACTTCCAGATTTTTTGTATGTGATAAATGGCCATCTAAAATTAATAGCACAGGGTCATCTTCAGAAGGCTTAACAAAATTCAAAAAATGATCGAACCATTTCTTAAATAAGTCAAGGTTCATCCACCCACTCTCGTTACATGCACAAATAGTTCCTGGCGGTGCTCCATCCATTAACTCAGCTTTCATACGTTTTCTGTTGAAAATCAGCATAGGAGGTATAAAATTCCCAGATGCCGATATGCAAATCACTGCTGTTGTAGATATTCCACGTTCGGCTGAGGTAATGCGCGCAACTTGCTTTCTTCCCTTTTTGGCGAATGTTTTTGAATTCTTTCCAGGAACTGTAGAAATCGACGTTTCATCAACGTTAAAAATTCTATGGGAGGGATAATTATGTTTTTGTATAAGATCTTTTAAGAGACTAAAAAATTTGGTAACAACTGGCCGACTAAATGCTCTTGCACGAGCGCCAGAAGTGGATTCTGGACTTCGTAAACTAATTTCTGGGTGTCTTTTTTGGAAACCGCGTAACCAGTCTTTGCCTGCAGCTTTTTTTATACGAGAAAATGTATGTGGTATATTATTATTTTCGGCTAGCTGAAAGGCTAAACGTCGAAGATCGTGAGTTGTTATACCATACATTCTGGTTTCCAAATCCAGAATATGTTGAAGCAACTCATTTTCCTGAGGTGGGCTGAAAACAGTTTTTTTACTACCAAGATGTTTTATACAATCCTTGGCTATTAAATTTTTATTTCTCGATCGACGTTTTAATGACATCACAGGAACATTGAAGGTCTTTGCCGCCGTTTTCATGGGCATTCCGGCATTAACTTCACGCAATGCGTTTTTCATACTTTCGGCATCCCAGTTTTGCCTTTGCGTTTTTCGTTGATAATTACGTGGCATTCTGCAATATAAAATATCCAATTAATTTATGCGTGGGTAAAATGATTCCGGGATCATTTTGTCCCACATATAAGGGATCATTTTGCCCCAAATACACTGCTTCAGCATTAACTTAACCTAACTATTACAGCCAAGCCAATTTGGATGTAACCAGGATATGATTGTATAGCCCAACTATATTTTTATAAGTTATATACGTAATCAATTTGAAAAACCACCACACACAGATTTAATACATAATTTATAAAACACTTACCTTATATCAATGAGCAAAGAAAAACCAAACAACAGTCACCGTTCTTCGAAATTATTTACACTGACCGTCTTTGTTTGTCTGTTATAGTAGGATGCTATTACTACAATATTCAACTACTAAAACACAGATGACGTTATGAATTTTCTCAATATTCGTTGGGATCATTTTACCTTAAGGGATCATTATACCCCACTCTCCCCTATAAGTAAATACTTCACAAAAGTTTCGATGTTTCGCAAAAGACAAAGGTACCTATGACTCATAATCTTAATGCGGTCGGATTTCCAAGAGGGAACGGACTAATTGAGCGTTACAACAGAACCATCCTTACTTCCCTGGCAACCCCGGATGCTAATTTAGACGGCGACCTCTGGGATAGCAATATCAGCAACATTAAATTGAGTCTAAACGGAACCTACAATAAAGCCATCGGAACAAGTCTCAGCGAAACTCTTACGGGCTTTCGAGTCCGTTTAAACTCGGCTTTTGAAATAAGAGAAAACAACCCAATTGACGCAAGTGATATAAGAAAAATCACATCTAGAGTGGAATTCCCACAGAAAGAGTAGAAGGAACGTTTCCACACGGTACGCTGTCCTCCATCAAAGTATCAGTTAGATAATTTAGTCATGCTCGACTTACCAACAACACCAACCACTGGGTCAAGTCAAAATTTACTTCATACGTGGAATAGACCGTTCAGGGTATCACAAATTTTGGAAAACGACCGATATGAGGTCCGTGACAACCCGTTGATGGCAATGTTTATGGTGATCACGCGGGGCGCGTGGAAGTCAGGAAGGACCGTGTAAGAGCAGCGAGAAGATATTGTCTCACTAGCAAAGGGTTCAACAGTTACATCAAAATTTCTACAAACGCTGGAAGCGGGAATACGTTGCACAATTACAACAACGAGCTAAGTGGAGGTCAAATCCAAAAATGTAGATTTCTCCCAAAATGATCATTTTTTACGTAACCAATTTTTATTATAATACTACTATAGTTACTTGGTGTTTTCTTTCAAAATCAATAACTTTTAAGTATTTTGAAAACATCGTACTGAAATAATTTAAAATAAAAACGTCAAATAATTTTTTTATATCGTTTGCTTACGAAAAATCATTCCTCTGGATTGTAACCCTCAATACTGTCATATTTATAGCGAACGAAAAAGCTATTAAAAAAATTAAATCATTCAAGTAGTATTTTTCTTTACTAAATAATTAGAAATTTACAACTGTCCCTCAAAAAAACTAAAAGGTTATGTTGTTCGCTGTCTTAAAATAAAAATCGAAATCTTGTAACCTACTTCGTCAAGCATTCCTCTGGTCCGATCCAAAAAGTCAATATTAGTGCGTTATATGGCGCTGGGTGGTCGTGGTTTGCAGTAATGAGCCGTTTAGGTGGCATTAAGTATCAGCTAAGTGATTGTTGCTGCATAATTCTATGGTTTATTCTTATTTTTTAAAACCTGTGTTACAAATTATAGTGTCACAAGCGAACAAGGCATTCCTCTGGTAATATATTTTCAAATTAAAAATATTATTTTCATTATTATCATGTAGAACTAGTGGTTTACCTACTTTTATGTCACAAATTAATATGATTTAGTTTTAAAAAACTGTTTTTATTTTTGGTTAAGTTAAAGAACACGAATACTTATAACTTTAACAAATTGGTAAAGGCTTTCGCGGCCAGAAGATGAACCGGTGATATTCGTCGGGTTTAAAGGCCGTCGTCGATTGGAATTTCTTCCTAACGTTTCGCTAGCACGAGTGGCGAGCTTCTTCAGAGGTCCTTCCATCTTCGATGCTGGATGTAAGTTACACATGTTAATATAAAGAAATGATGTCTAAACAATTGGTCTAGCAAGTATAACATTTTATAAAGAAAATGATATACAGGGCGTTACATAACATTCCTCCCCCCTAAGAGAAAGGCACAGGGTGTTCAAGGAAGAACCCGAAACTTTCTTGGACGCGCTGGAGCCGTTGATTGTTCATTATTAGATGTGGAACTTGATACTTTGTCGGCAGTATCTTGCTGAGGCATGCTTCTCATAGTCTTTATCTTACGAAAGATCCCATAACCACCATAGATTAGTACGAACACTGTTATAAAAATCAGAAGACATGTTGTCCAAGGAAATGATTCATTTTCCCCGGTGGTTTCCATTAACTCCAAGCGATGTTTGATTTTTCCAAGTTGATTCTGAGCGTCGTTTAGGTTGTCCAAATGATAAACCCAAATACTTAGAATCAGGAATAATTGTTAGGAATAAGTGTGGGTTTGAAGTTGGTTTGGGTAGAGAATATAGATGGTAAAAATTATACGTTTCCGGGTCAATCAATGGAACTTCGATGATAAAAATGATACGATTGTTAGTAGATTGAAAGGCTTTGACTGTAATAATTTTTTCAAATGCAAACAATGTCTCATGCGAAACAGTTAGAGGTAATAGATTATTAGTGAGATATTTAGATGCATCTTGCAACAGTGAAATTAACAATTCAGGACCTACCAGTGTTGGATGAATTTTGTTTAGCTTTGCAAAAGCTATTCCATTTAATATGTCGGTAACTTCTTCGTCGATTAATGAATATGATTCCTGAATTTCATTTAAGATGTTAATACTTTGTAACTTATGGTTTAGAAGTTTAGTAAAATTATAATTATCCTTAAAAATATCTTTTAATCCATTTAGGTGTTTAGATAAAGATTGTTCATTTTGGTATAAATTTTGTATGCTCAAATTGAATTTAGTAATTGTAGTTGTTACTACCTGAACTTGATCTTTTAATAAATTTTGTAATTCCGAATCATCCTTTTCCAACCTATTTAAACAATTGCTAAAGTACTCGCCATCGGAAGCATCTGTTTCCAGTAAATGCTTTAACTATGCTACCAGCGAAATTAACTAAACCTCTCTTAGGTCTATTGGTTTCTAACTTAACTTCTAAGTTCACTAACCTATTTCTGAGAATCTTATCTTGTTTAAATAATAATTTCAAATGAGGATAAATGAAAGTATAGTAGTCATGTAATTCCCAATTCGTAAATGTTAGTGGTCCATTTAAAAATCCACTTTTATTTTCGAATTTGTTAAGGATTTTTAGATTATGATCCAAAGCTTTGAAAATCACGTTTAAATCTGAATACTGTAAGATGTTCCAATTTTGATTCTGATTATAGGCTATACCTAATTTTTCTATAAAAATTCCTTTTGAATCGATGGGAATGATTTCCTGACAGTTATACCCAATTAGGTTGAGGAAGATGTACATGGCAGTGATCCACATATTTCTTCCGAGTTTTCCTCTTCTGAAACAAAACTTGGTTTTAATTGGTCTATGTGAAAAATTTTCTCTTCTGTCTCTGAAATTTTAATCTTAGCTGTACGGTTATTTTTTATGTCGATGATTTTATAGGGGCCTTTATAACGTGGTTGAGTTTTATCCTGAGAAAAGTTCTTAACGTAAACTAATTGATTAATTCTATATTTACATTTTGGATTTTCTGTTGCGTAAGTTCTCTTTCTTTTTTCTAATTTTTCAGCAATTTTGTCGTAAATAATAGACATTCTTTGCCGATGTCCTTCTACGTATTGGTCATAGATTACTGTTTCCAAATTACAATTAAACATGTCATGGTGAGTTAGATGACCAAAAACTATTTCGTTTGGAGTATATCCTATGTTTGATACAATTGAATTATTATACACTATTACTGAATAATTAATTAAGGTGCCTAGTGGATCGTTTGGGCGTTGTGTTTGTTGAATTCTCAAAATTTCTGCTAAAGTTGCATGAAAACGTTCAACAGCGCCGTTCGATTGAGGATGAAATCTCACACTTTTTTGGTGTTCTATTTTGTATAGTTCACAGAAATTTTGTAAACTTGAATTTATAAACTCGGTTCCCTGATCTGATTGAATAGTTTTCGGTACTCCATAGTGCTGTATATAAATTAACAATTTCTTAACTATTTCAGTTCCGTTAGAATTTTGTAAAATGTAGGCTTGACCTAACTTACTAAAAGCGTCGATTATTGTTAAGAATATTGATTTTGCATAATAAAACGTATCAATAAATAATTTCTCGAAAGGTTGTGAATAAGCATCAGTGAGAGCCGGTTGTGAATTTTGATTTTTACGATTTATTTTTTGTTGAGAACAAATGGTGCAAGTATTTATAAATTCTTGGATAGTTATTTTCATATTAGTCCAATAGTGATAACGCTTTAGATTTTCATAAACTTCGTTTATACCACGATGTCCGTCGAACTTTTCATGTTCGTCTTTAATTAATTGGATAGGCGTTTCATCGTAATAAATTATTATTCCTGTACATTTTACAAATGTTGGCGAATTATCTACTATGTCTGGTTTTATGAAAAATGAGTACAGAGCTTTTTCTATAATATCAATGTGATTTGTGGGAAATGCGTGTAAGTGATAAATTTCATTGGGATCTAAATTAATTTTTACGTTCGACATTGTTTCATATAAATTCGCAAGTCTAGTTTTTTGATGATTATTCTGAACTCTTACAAAGATTAGTTTCTGTTTAGTTGGTAAATTAATTACTTGAATAGGGTCATCATTAAGTGTGTACTTTTCTTTAATGATACGTAAATGTCTTTGGGATGTAGTGTCGTAAAAGTAGAGCAAATTTTTATGTAGTTTAAAATTCCAAACGTGATTTGTCGAGTGTAATTTTGTTGATATTGGTTCTTGTAACATACGCTCGTTAAACTCTAACAGTTCGTTTTCGTTAAATAATTGTTCTATTTGTTCATCGGTAAAGTCTTCTAAAGGTTCTTGATTTGTTTCCAAAACATTTAATTTTATCCTAGATAGTGCGTCTGCATTTGTGTTATGACTTCCTTTTTTGTAACGAATTTCATATGAATATTCTTCTAACTTGAGTCTCCACCTCATAAGGCGAGAACTAGGGTCTTTAACGGAGAAAAGCCATTTTAACGGTTGGTGATCGGTGTAAATATAAAATTTCCTACCAAATAAATAGGGTCTTAATTGTTTTACTGCCCATACAATAGCAAGTAGTTCTTTTTCGGTGGTACTATATCTGGTCTCTGCTTCGTTTAAAGTTCGTGATAAATAACAAATAGGTCTATCGTTAGGAGGATCGCCTTGCGATAAGATTGAACCGATTGCAAAATCACTAGCGTCTGTCGTTAGATTAAAGGGTTTAGTGAAATCGGGAAATTGTAGAATTGGTTCAGACATTAGTAATTCTTTACACGTTTCGAATGATTCTTTAAATTCGGGGGTTTGTTTCACCGATGCGTTTTTCTTCAAACATTTTGTTAAAGGTCTCGTAATATGAGCAAAATTTGGAACAAAGCGCCGATAATATCCAATGAGGCCTAAAAACTGTTTAATTTCCTTTTGCGTTTGAGGTATGGGGAATTTTTCAATAGCTTCTAATTTATAAGGGTTTGGTTTTAATCCGTTTGTTGAAATTACATGTCCAAGATATACTACTTCTTTTCGTAAAAATTCGCATTTATGCGGTTGAATTTTAAAATTTGCGGTTTTTAATTTATGGAAAACTTCAGCTAGCCTGTCAATGTGATCATCAAGAGTTGTCGAAAAAACAATAATGTCGTCCAAGTAGACGAGACATTTATCTTCTAACCCAGTTAAAATATGATCCATTACGCGCTGAAATAAGGAAGGGGCATTTTTCAGTCCAAATGGTAGCCTCAAGAATTCAAAATGTCCTTGTTCGACGCTGTTTTTTCTTGATCTTCAGGAGCGATTTCTATTTGTTCAAAACCTTGAGCCAAATCTAAAGTACTAAAATAATTACACTTTCCGAGTTTGTCTAGTAAGTCCGTTATATTAGGTAAAGGATATTTGTCGTCGATTGTTTTACTGTTCAAATTTCTATAATCGATTACCATTCGCCATCTTATTTTACCTGTTGCGTCCGGTTTTTTGGGTACGACCCACACTGGGGAAGACCACGGTGAAATTGAGGGTTGAATAATATTTTGTTCGAGTTTTTCCTGGATTTGTCGCTTAACCTCTTCTTTGTGAATCATCGGATATCGATACGATTTCGTATATATCGGGGTATCGTCAGAAAGTCTAATACAGTGTTTAATTTCGTTTGCAAAAGTTAAAAGATCGCCTTCAAAATGAAATATTTCTTGGTAACTTGAACAAACATCTAAAATTTTGGGTTTTTCCTCGTTATTTAAGTGTTCTAAACGCAAATTATTTTTTATTTTATTCAGACGTTCGTCATTGGAATTGCTACTGTAATGATTTAAGGAGAAATTCTGAAAATTGTCTGGAAAATTTTCGACCTGGAGTAAAGGGAATTTTAATATTCTTTCTTTTTCGGAAATATTAACAACAGTTGTGATAACCTTATTATTCTCGATTCTAACAATTGCTTCAGGGATGATAATTTCGCACATGTCGGGAAAATTTGAAGTTGTATCACCTTTTCAGTTCTCGGTTTAATTGTTATGTAATTACAATTTATATCTAGTGGTTTATTTAAATCGGTCGATAGTTGAAAATCGCCAAACTTAGTTTCTAATATTTTCTCTAGAGGAATAATTTTTGCTTCAACTAGTTCCAAGAAGTCTATTCCAAACAGACCATCGTATTCGTCACTAAAATTTACCACATATAATTTTTGTAAAATATCATTATTTTTAAAAATATCTGGGAAGTTGACTTCGCAGACGGAATTATAATTGTAATCCTTACAAAGAGAAGTAATTATAAAATTTTCTTGTTTGGTTGAAATATGAAATTTTGAAATAACGCGAGGTGTAATTAAACTAAATTTTACATCCGGTATCGATCAAAAATTTTAATTTACTTCTGGGCAAATATAAGTATAATAGATCACTATCACCTTGGTTAAAAACTGAAAATTTTACAATTGGTTTTCCTGGTTTGTCGGGACCGTGTTCAGGGGAGTTTCGAGTTGTCCCTCGCTCTAACTCTCTACTAAGTTTAAATGATGGTAATTTCTTTGGTTTCTATTTTGGGGATTAAAATTTGATTTGGGTGTTTCGAATGATTTATAATTTTGTCTATATTTATTTTGATTTTGGTCGTTGTGGGAAGGATAATTTGTTTGAAAAGAGTTTGAAGTCGACGGTTTTTGATCGTAATTATTAGCTTGATTATTATATAAATTTCGATTAGAAAACTGTTCCGCTCTTTCTCGTGTCCTACACTCTTGAATTTCGTGACCATTCCTTTTACAATACTTACAGAAAAGATTAAACTTCCGATCACGATGGGAAATTTTAGCATTTGCTTTGGTAATAGGTTGCTTTATAGATTCTTTCATGTAGGTAATATTCTCTTCGTCGAAAATATACTGTAACGCCTGTGGTAAACTACAAGGATTTCTACAACGAATTAGACCACCTAAAGGTTCAACTAATCCCGCAAGAAAAGTTTGAAGGGCTAAATTTTCGTAAATCTGTTGTTTTGTTCTTTGAACAACACTAGGTTCCGAATCTTCCATTAAAATTGCATTATTAATTTTTGTTAAAATGGTTGTAATTCTAGATGCAAACTCTCTAGGTGTTTCGTTTGACTTTTGGTACATTTGGTTTAAATCACGAGCTAAACTTTCTGGAGTTCTCTGATCACCGTATGCAGTTATTAATAAATTATAAAATTCGTCGTAAGTTGTAACATTTCTAGAGCCAACTAATAGTGCTGCGTCGCCTTTCAATTTACTTTTAAAACCTAAAATAATTGATTGAGATTGAAAAGTATAGGGCTCGTTACTATCATAGAATTTTTTAGAAATGAGATCACAAGCAGATAAGAAATCGAATAAACGTATTGGATTACCATCATATTCTGGGATTAAATTTAGGTATGAAAGGGAAAATGGTTCAATGGGTTACTCTTTTGGAGAAGTACTTTCATTTGAAACGGCCATCATTAAATAATCGAAAATATGATCAACTTACTTTTATTTGAGTGCGTTGTGCTTTTGCTGTCGCTCGATTCGACTATGTTCTAGGTTAATAGCTTTTGATAGTCACCAATTTTCTCGAATTACCCAGGACAGGTTCCACTGGTTCCTCCGAAATGGTAGTTCGAATACACCACAAAGAACTAAAGTTCACGAGTGTTACTCAGTTAGGGAAAAGGGCTGCTAACCGAAAAGATAACACTCTTGGCGTATCCCCCGCTGCCACCAATTTTATGTCACAAATTAATATGATTTAGTTTTAAAAAACTGTTTTTATTTTTGGTTAAGTTAAAGAACACTAATACTTATAACTTTATTGTAAAAATAATTATATGTTAAAGATGGTTTTTGGTTGAGTTCTTATTAACAACTAACTGAAACGTTCACATTAATACATTGTCTCTTGGCATGGCCCTGACCCGTGCTACCTTACACCTGATATTGTGCGGCTTGCAAGTTACACATTTTAATATAAAGAAATGATGTCTAA
This sequence comes from Agrilus mali, assembly GCA_029378335.1. Classification (NCBI taxonomy): domain Eukaryota; kingdom Metazoa; phylum Arthropoda; class Insecta; order Coleoptera; family Buprestidae; genus Agrilus; species Agrilus mali. Next base: position 11,393,030 of record CM055659.1, read on the forward strand.
ACAATTTTTCTAGCAAGTAAAACATTTTATAAAGAAAATGATATACAGGGCTTTACATAACACTACTCACACCCAATATTTGAGGTTAAAAAAACATAATATCTTAAATAGTGATTTAAAAACCGTCAAAATCGATCTGTGAGATCCAGAGGAATGATGAATCTACCAGAGGACGGACATTTTATACTTATTCTGGACGTTTACTTCATTACTCTGCTTTCTGATCAGGTTCTTTTTTTAAACTATTAAAAAAATTCAATCAAATTTGAAAACTTAAATACGTAAAATAGATAGGTGTAACAACTCCTTTTGAATACACGCCACAGACCATGTACCATTTCAACCCCGTTAGTTCCGTAGCGCGTCGTACTACGGCTCAGGAGGGCGCCACACGGAAATCCGTCGTTCTATCCACCAACGCCACCCTACCCTCTCCCGGTACCACCACCAGCTTTTCCTTGGTGGAACACTAGAGCGGGTAAATTAGAGTTAGACCTTAACTTCCAGGAGCCTTCCGAGTTCGGAACCCTTGGCCAGTGTGAAAAAGATCAAACGGTAGTGCGTTTTACATAGGGATAAAAATATTCCAAACCGTGGTTGACTGGGACCGTTCATTTCCGGCGCAAACTCTATTTCTAGTGCGTTTTCTAGTGACATTCATAGTTAAGTGCCATTTCTAGCTTAAGTACGATTTTTAGTTTAAGGGTGATATTAGTTTAAGAGTGACTTTTTACCATAGTTTAAGTTTTCTTGTTATCAAGTCTCACGCGGACTCATGATAGGTTTATTTTAATAATAAAGTATTTAAAGTTTTGTTTTGTAATTGTGAAACTATAGCACCACGTTACAATTGGCGCCCAACAACGTGAGGCTTGAACAAAGTGTGTGTAGGTATACATAAACAGTTATTAGTGAAATTCGAAAAAGTTGTACACAACGGCTCCGCCGCGACGAAGTCCAAGACTACAGGCAAACATGGCGACGCTCACAGAGGAACAGTTCTCGCGACTGTTAGCCCAACTACAGCTCGTGAGCGGAAACCAAGCCAGCTTCGCGCAGTGCACCGCGCGTTTTTCGGGAACACGCGAACCGCAGGCCGTGAGAGAATTTATTAAAGTAACGTCGATATTCAAAAATTGCATGAAGATAACCGACGCCGACGCCCTAACAGGATTACCACTGCTGTTGACCGGTGTTGCCGCTACCTGGTGGCAAGGAGTGAGATCACAAGCCACTACATGGAAAGAAGCAGTTCACTTACTAGAAGGAGCCTTCGCACCATGGAAACCAGATCATCAATTATACGTAGAAATGTTCCAAACATCCCAGGAAAAAACTACGCCCACAGATTTATTCGTTTGTCAAAAACGAGCCCTATTCGCCGAGATGGCCACGAGACATGAGGAAACGGTACAACTTGACATGGTGTACGGATTACTGCATTGCCAGATCAGAGACCGAATTCCGCGGGACAGCCTCAAAAGCTTCGACGATCTTTTAAAACACGCTCGCCTTCTGGAAACGTCCTTTCGAGATTGTCATGGAAATTCGGAAAACAACTCGAGAAATCGCCAGGGTAAGGAAGAAGAAAACCTCAAGGACGCGCAAGGTGTCGATTCTGCCGCCGGTTCGGACACAAACCAACCGAATGCCGGAAACAAGCCGCCCAGGAAGCCCGAGAATCGACCAACCCACCGCCTGTTCGAGAATTTGTATGCTACGGATGCAAGCGACCTGGGGTCATTCGCAGCAAATGTCCCGACTGCAATCCATCCAAACCAGCCGCTGCCAGACTGGATTTTTGCGCTCTAAACGCCGCCGAAAAACAGACTCCACCACAACCACGTGCTAGGCCGGCTGTTCGCATTGCGATTGGAACATACCAAGGTACAGCCCTTTTGGACACAGGGGCAAAGATCAGCACTGCCAGCCACCAGCTGCCAGAGATCCTACGACGGGAGAATTTTACCTTCAGGCGCTGTTCCGCCTCGATTGTGTTCGCCGACAGACAACCTCGCGACCAGGACGTGGAAACCGTTCGAGTCCCCGTCACTTTAGAAGGACGCACCGTCTGGACAACTTTCATTATCCTGCCCGGAGCGCGAAACCAGACTTTGCTAGGCGTCGATTTCATCACCGACGGAGGATTGGTTCTTAACCTACCGCTGGGAGCCTGGGGTTACAGCGAAGAACGTGCCCAAACTAGGTCCTTCCACTATATAGAGTCTGACGAGGAAATCCGGACCGATGGACTTGACTGTCGACGTATCGAAACGTCCGGTCTTGCCCAGAACCAGAAATTCGCTGGACCAGAAGTTGGAGAAGAAATCGAGCTTGCTCAAATAAGCATGGAATACGACTACCCACCATTGATGTCTCCACTAAGTGAGAACGACCACCTTGAGTGGATAGAGCAACTACAGGTGCCGCAAGCCATCACCCCGTTGCCGTCGACGCCACCCAAGGGAGAATCAAACGAAGACACTGGGGAGAGCAATGTGAGCCCCGTCTGGAATCTTGTGCCCATGGATACCTCTCCAATGACCAAGGACTCGCCAAACTCCCGTAGGACAAACTTCATCCTACGAGACGCCCAAGTACATGTCCACGATTACCGAGGTTCCTCGCCTATTAATAGGCGTCTCTTACCCAACTCACCACGAAAGGTAATACGGATATCAGCCGTCGGAATCGCTTTAAGGGAGGACGAAGCACCACTGCTAAAACCTGATCAGCGCGCCGATCTAAATCAGCTATTACAACAACATGCCGACCTTTTCGCCGAAGAAGGACCGCCCACGCGTCAAATCACTCACCGTATCAGAACAGGTGATCATCCGCCGTACGCAGTCCCACCGTACCGTTTGACTCCCGCCAAAGCCGCTCGCCTACGCACCGAGATTGAGACTATGCTGAAGACCGGCATCATTGAGGAGTTGTGAATCACCTTGGGCCGCACCTGTAGTAATGATGCAGAAACCCGATGGGGACGCTCGAGTATGCATTAATTACCGGGGCCTCAACCGAATCACTGAGACCGATGCCTTCCCATTACCGAGGATTGATGACCTCTTACAACGCACCACACGAACGCTTTTTATGTCTTCCATGGATCTAAAAGCTGGATACTGGCAGATCGCCGTCGCCCCCAAGATCAATCAAAAACCGCCTTCGTGACGCCTTTTGGGACTTACTCCTTTAAACGGATGCCTTTCGGGTTAAAAAACGCCCCTGCCACGTTCACGCGCTTAATGAACATGTTAAGCAGTGGATTGGAAAGTATACAACTCCTGGTTTACCTGGACGACCTGATCGTATTGTCCCCTACGTATCGTCGTCATCTGGAGGACTTGACGCAAGTTTTCCACAGAATACGAAGATTCAACCTTCGGATAAATAGGTCAAAATGTCGTTTCTGCTGTCCTGAAATCAAATATCTGGGACATATCCTTTCATCCCAGGGCATCCAGACCGACCCAGAAAAGGTGTCAGCTATTCGAAACTGGCCGCCTCCGAGAACCCTAAAACAACTTCAAAGTTTCCTGCAGACCTGCTCTTGGTACCGTCGGTTTATAAAGGGTTTCGCGGAGATTTCTCGACCACTTTCTCGATTAACCAAAAAGGACGCAACATGGGATTGGGAAGAAGAACAACGAACCGCTTTCGCGACTCTTAAAACACGCTTGACAACGTCCCCAATATTACGGCAGGTTGATCTTTCCCGGCCGTTCACCCTGCGCACTGATGCAAGCCGCTACGCATTTGGATCAGCCTTGTTGCAGGGGGAGGGACCTGAAGAGCGTCCCATCGAATACGCAAGCCGATTACTAACGCCAGCAGAGAAGAATTACTCCACCACGGAACGCGAGGCCTTGGCAATAGTATGGGCCATGTCAAAGTTCTGTGGATATATTGAAGAGTCATCCGTAGTCGTTGTGACCGACCACCAACCACTAAGATGGCTGATGAGCCTGAGGACTCCTTCCGGAAGATTAGCCCGGTGGGCCCTTCAACTACAGCCGTATAATCTGACCATCAAGTATGGACCAGGGAAGGCGAACGTCATTGCTGACGGATTATCGAGACCTCCGTGTGAGGACGGGAAGAGTATCCCTGTGAGCACAATCAGTGTTGATTTTCCAGCACGCACTCCCTCGGCAATCAGGAACGAGCAGATGCAAGATCCCGACCTAAAGAAGATCCTTGATGCTTTCTACCATGGAGATGAGACCGAAATAAGTCGATACCTCGCTCGCGGATACCTCCTGTCACAGGGTGTTTTGTATCGCTACACCCCAGATTTAGACGTTGAGGAACCCCAGTTGATTGTTCCAGTCCAGAACCGAAAGGGAGTCCTGAAGCAATATCACGATGTCCCCACCGCTGGACATTATGGTGTGGAGCGGACCTGGCACCGTATTGCCTCCCGATACTTTTGGATCGGGATGAGGAAGGATATTGTTAACTACCTTAAGGACTGCATCCAATGCCAGAGGTTCAAGGCTTCAAATCTCAAACCCGCCGGACTTCTCCAGACACCAGTGCTCAAACAACGTTTTGAGATCATCGCCGTGGACCTCTTTGGTCCGTTACCAAAATCTCGTCGCGAGAATAGATGAATCCTAATTGTAGAGGACACCGCAAGTAGATTGACAGAATTATTTCCTTTGGTTGCGGCCACCGCCGAAGCCTGCGCCACCACCCTCTTAGACGAGATAATCCTACGCTATGGTACACCGCGGAGAATGATTAGTGATAACGGCACCCAATTCATCAGTGGAATTATGCAGCAGTTAGCTCACTTTCTGGGAATAGTCCAAGACCTGGCGCCATTATACCACCCGGCCGCCAATCCGGTGGAACGAAGAAATAGGGACCTGAAAGCCCAGTTAGCCATTGCGACTTCCGAAGATCAGACTCGTTGGGACGACATGTTGCCCACCATCCGGTTTGCCCTAAATACCGCCTACTGCAGCGCCACTGGGTTCACTCCGGCTCACCTGACGTTCGAAAGAGAGCTGCGTAATCCAGACGAAGCCCACCAGGACCTTCGAGCCATCCTTCAGTCCGATGCTTTCATACCAGAAGTAACCCCACGATTTCTGACCCTAGCGAACCTTCTACACCAAGCTCGAGATCGCCACGAGTCGCAGCAGAACCGCCACAAAGAGATCGCCGACCGTCATCGCCGGCCTGCACCTGCTTACCATCCCGGAGATTTGGTTCTAGTCACCAGCCACCGCCGCCGCCTTCTCCAGTTCACCTGGAAAACGTGAATGCCGCTTTAAGAGGATACACCACAAAGCATTTCAGGAAGACGTAGAGCAGTAAAGAATAGAAAAATGAGAAGCAGAAGAGCTAAAGAAAAAAACGAACTTATAGATAAATTAAGAAAAAACATTAACAGATACGAAGTAAAATATCACAGAATAAAGAAGCTGATCAAAAAGACTCACTCCCAATAAGCGATGTGATATCGGATTCGCTCAATTTTCTCCAAAAACCAGACTGAATGAAATGATGCGTGAGAATCAAAATTTAAATGTTGCCAAGAAACTTCTATTTGCTGAAGTTGTGAAGGATCAACTAAAAACAAATAACATAGAGTTGAAAAGCGATAAGGAGAAGCGAAATTTTAGACAAGCTCTATCAGGGCGAATTATAAAGAAGTACAAAATTACTAACGATGTACGAGAAATTGTGAGAGGCAGCAAATTGATAAAAACCTCCAAAGTTATCCGGAAACAACATGCAGTGGAAAGATACAAAACAATTAATGCAATTTGGAAATTTTTAACATCATACTTTAATAGTAGAATGTGCCCGGGGAAAAAGGATTATTGTTCTAAAAATGGCAATATAATGCAGAAACGATATTTGAATGATACAATGGCAAATCTGCACAAAAAGTTTTTAAAACATCACCCGACTATGCCTATAAGCTATGCCTTTTGATGTAAAAATCGACCTTTTTACATTCTCTCAAGGAAAGTTTAGGCGAGAGACACTTGCGGTTGCACACTATGTTTGAATATGTCGCTGTTAATTCAGTCTCTCTCTCTCGACTAAAGGTGATCTCAAAGAATAATCCAAGTCCTGTGATATCATCATTTTGCTGTGAAAATAAGACAGAAAAATGCCTTCTAAGAGAATGCCTTGTCTGCAAATACAAAGAGATTTTGTATAATGATCACGATTCCTCTCTCGAGAGTCATTACTTTAAGTGGTGTTCACATAAAGAGACATATATTGACAAGGAAACAAAAAAACAAAAGATTGTTAGTAAAGTCATAAAACGAAAATGTCAATGTTCTGCAGCCGAGATAGTGAAGGAATTTGAGAGCAATATCATAAAGTTTTTAAAGCACACAGGCAGGGCTCGTCACCAATATAAAAGGATCTCAGAGCTGAAAGATAATCTGAAACAAAATGAGGCATTGATACACATGGATTTCAGTGAAAACTATAATTTAAAATATGCTGAGGAAGTCCAATCGTTCCACTTTGAAGGATCTAGACAACAGATATCACTCCATACTGTCATTGTATATACGAAATCTGGTGACGAACTGAAAAAGGAATGTTTCTGCACCTTGTCTCAGTCTCTTCGCCATAACGCTCCAGGAATATGGGCACATTTAAATCCTATTTTAAAACATATTGGAGAAAAATACCTTGTTGACACTTTGTTTTTTGTTAGTGATAGCCCGGCCACTCAATATCTAAATAAAACGATGTTTTATTTTCTTGCTGTTGAACTCCCAAATTTATATCCGAAAATTAAGAATTTTTCCTGGAACTACTTAGAGGCCGGTCACGGAAAAGGTATCCCAGATGGCATAGGCGGTGTGACGAAGAGAACGGCGAACAGACTGGTGGCCCAAGGTAATGATGTCGCATGTTTTGATACCTTAGTAAAGGGTTCTTTCTAAAAATGTTAAGGGTATTACGTACCTGATTGTGAATTCAAGCGATATTGAGAAAATGTCAAAGCGACTAGAAAATAAAGAATATCCAAATTTTAGAGGAACCATGAAAGTCCATCAGGTAAAAAAAAACTTGTCCCAGAAAAACACTGTGCAGCTTAATTTTTATTCTCTAAGTTATTTTGGGGAAAATTACTGTGCGTATAATCTTGGCTCATTGATCTATGAGTCGACATCAGCGTTAGATCACTATCAAGAATTTCTGTGACTGCAAAAAAGTTTCCACACAAGAGGTTGAATTTTAATGATATTTATTCAGATAATGAAGAAGCTTGTCTAAGTGTCGAAAACAACGTAGAGCTGAGTTGCCAAAATATCAAAGGTGGAACATATTTGCTGGTTCAATTGAAAACAAAAAAAAATTGCTACAGATATGTTGTTGTTGCGCAGAATGATATAGAAGATGATGGTTAAGTAGAAGTTATGTATCTAAGAGGATGCAAACTAAATAATAAACAAATCTTCAGAACTGACGAAAAGGACATTTCATATTGTGACGTGTTCGGTCACGGAAAACACAATTAACAAAACAAAACAACGAATTTATTTTATAACTAAAGTTAATTTCACTACACTACGTTTATAAACAAGTCTACGCAATTTATTTCACTAAAAAGTCTATTTCCCGTTCGTCTCTGGTGCAAACACTCGCTATACCATAGACACTATGACTTCTATCGCCTGTTGTTCGCCTATCGATCGCTTCGCTTCCAAACATCAGCTGTTCACTGTCAACTAACTCGGTGTGTGCCGTTTCCGCCTTTTATAGTCTGTTCAGCCTTTTTCTAGGGAATTCTACAGCCGTCTAGTAATCCAATTGTTTTCCCATTGATCGTTGCTGGTGTTTTCTAGATGTTGCAGGGAAAGCCGGGAATATTCCTTATGTATTCAGGGAAGATGTTCGTTAATTATGCTCACACCAACTTAATTGGCAAGTACTCGTAACAATATGTTAAATCTGAAGATATAACAGCTATATTGGCCCATCCAATCATTATTCCTCAGCTATGCATACATTATTATCAGTTTGATAAAGAGATTGATGTTTTTGAACAAGAATCGGGCAATATTATGTAAATTTATTTTCTTTCTTGTTGTTTTTAATAATCTCCAAATATAACTTTGTTTCTCTATATGCTAATACCAATTAAATCATTTTTTTTTTAGTTAGCGCAATGTTTGTGTCATTCCTCTTCCCTAATGATCATTCCTTTGGCAGTTCTATTTTTTAAATATGCAATAAATCCATCAAAATAGAAAAAGCAGTTTGATCACTGGGTAATTATATTAAACCATTCTAAACTTGAACCAGTCCGATTAGTATATATGCAAAACAACGAAGTTTTGCTTAGAAATTTAAAAAAACCCGTATTTATTTAGATAATATGTTAATATACGTAATACAGTAACAGAATTCGGAATCAAATTTCATATTGGTCAAAAAATAAAAAAGTTATCACATTAAAAATTTTTGTCTATCTCTTTCTTGCAAAACGAAGTTTGGCGTGTAATTTATACGGCGGTACAAGACTGTGACGTCACAATTCAGTATTTCCCTCTTTGTTTAATTGTGATATTTAAACGTTCATATCATTTTTATTTTTTTAAATATTAAAATACTATTTGTACGAGGCTATTTGTAAGATAAAAAGGCTTCAATTTAAATAATAAAAAAAAATTGTCATCTACCCAATTATAGATTCATATACATTTTCGATTTCATTTAGAATTTCACTACTGTTTTGTTAAACATGTTTTTTTAATTTCATAAGATTCAACCATGTCCAGTTTTTTTCCTTTTTCTACGTAATGTGGCATTTCACAATTTGATTCCATATTAAATTCATGTTTACACTTTTTTACATGATTCATGAATGACGATTTTTCGGCATAATTTTTAATATGTTCTTACATGTGTTACAATTTAATTCATATACTCCACTTTTACTCATTTTTTCTTGTCTGTCTTTACTACTAATTACATATTTTGATAACTTGATTTGATGTTTTAAATGAAATTTTAATATTTTTATTCTTACTGATTTTTCTTGCTACTTTATTTGAAATATTTCCTATATTTTATTGATTTGAAATTATGTTACTGGAAATTTGATGTCCCAAAATGTATAAACGATTGTACGATATGCCAAATTTCAAAGTATTCAAGAAAACCCCCTCTTATGTACCATTTATGCTTACAGAAACAGCAACTAAACCTTTTCAATTATTACATATCGATGTGTTTAAATTTGATAATCAAGAATTTTGAACTATTATAGATGCATTTTCTAAATTACGATAAGCTTTTCATAATTAAGGAAAAACTGCAATAGTAATTTGCAATGAGCTTTTGCAATACTTTTCTTTTTATGGGTTACCTGAAAAGATAGTTATGTATAGTGGAACGGAATTTAAAAACGACACCGTAAAGGAATTACTGAAAGCCCACAAAATAGATATACACGTCACTACTCCATTTCACCATGAAGCTAACTCATTAGTTGAAAGATTTCATTCAACTCTTATAGAACATTTAAGAATACTTAATGAAAAATACCAAAATTATTCTGTCGAGAAGTTACTACACCTTTAAGTACACAATCTTACCCCTTTAGAATTCACTTTAGGCCATACAAGTTCTAGAGATCCTTCCATTTCATTTGACGTAACATTTTACAGAGATTACGTTGTGAGTCATAAAGATCAAATAAAACATTTATATAACATTATATCCTAAAAAATAAAAAGTCAGAAAATAAAAGTCCTAGAGAAAAGAAACATCAAAGGTGACTCACATCAATTTGAAATTGGTCAAACTGTTTATAAGGTTAATGTATAACGCAATAAAAAAGAAAAAACATAAAGGACCTTATGAAATTATTGAATTGTTAGAAAATAATAAAGTAATGCTTAAAAATAAACTCAATAATAAATCAGAAAGAATTAAAAATACCATTTGTTTCAGATACACTTTCTGCTTCGCAGCAGCAGTAACTTCTTCGAACTTTCACAATCTCAATAACAACCCTGGCATATTACCTTTTAAATTAGGTATAGCACAAAATATTATCAATAATTGGTCTTTCGTGCAAGTATTTGATATCACCAATATAATAAACGAATTCACGACACTTAAAAGCAGTCTCCAAAAACTCAAAACCATTATTGAAAATTCAATTCAACACAAATATGAGTTTCATAACTCATACAATATAATTACCATCGATAAATGAAAAAACACTACTTTGTTTATTATCACTTTATCTATTCACAAAACCTTGTGACTATAGTTTCGACAAATAGCTTGTCATTATCAAACAAGTAATTCAAATTGAATGAATACAAACAGATGTACAGTGGTGTGTATATATATTTTGGAAATTCCATTACTTATTAAATGTACTGAATAATATTGAGCGGTACAAATCTACTTGGTCGTTTGACAGGGTACTTTCGGAAATTTTTGATGTTTTGTACACTTTAAAGGATTTAAAAATATTCAGTTTAAAGCCTTTATTTACATTATGAATAATTTCAAGATTCGCTATAGTAGGAAACTGATGGCCCGTTTCTAAAAAATGGTTTGCAAAATTGGAATTATCTTTTCTTAATCTAAATGATCTAAAGTGTTCGTTATAACGAGTTCTAAATGACCTTCCAGTTTGGCCTAAGTAAAAGGAATCACATTCTGTACACTCTAGCTTAGACCCCAATTTTTTTCGAATTGCTCAGTTTTGTCTTTTGAATTAAAAGGTAGGGTAGAGGCCCCTATTTTGGCCACCACACTAGTTGTGGCCATAGTCGGCTATTTCCCGCTATAATTAAGATATCCGCCAATCCTAAGTCGATTCGGCTTATTTTTAAACGAAATTTGAAATGATACGCTGTGACTCCAACCAATAGGAATCAAGTGAATCAGTTGTTCTAGCTGTGGCCATGAGCCAACTTGTGCTTGGTCGTGCATCACGGATTTGTTAAGATAAAACGTTAAGGAAGCAGAGTAAGTGAGTTAAGCCATTGCATTTGTTTATCATTGATTTCAGGAAATGTTTTGATTTATTTGTTAAGGGAAAACTATTATGTTCTCAATTATAACCTTACTTTTTAGGTTATTTAACAGTTTTCTGTTAAAATTATAGTGGCCACAAACGGTACTATACTTTCTTAAGATTACCCATTTCTGGCCATATGCTGGCCAGAAGTGGGTAGCTACTTTCCATATTTGGCCATTGTTATAGGTACGTGCTGGCCAGAAATAGATAGTTACTTCCCATTGGCCACTTTAATAAATGATTTTTTATAGTTTTTAGAAATGAGTTTTTTTGTAGTTGTGAGCTCCTATAATAATTCTAACGCCCAAATTATGTATAAAAATTATGATAGTATAATATAAAATGTTTATTGATAGGTTCCTGAAGACTGCACAATGGCTAACCAACGAGCCAATAGAAAGAAATCACCCAGAAAAAGAACAGGCAAAACAGGTAGAACCTTATTTAAATACAGTCCTAATGCTGTCAAGAGAGCCTTGGAAGCTATTAAATCTGGAATGTCGGTACTGAAGGCTAGCAAAACTTACGATGTACCAAGAACAACTCTTAGACATAAATTGGATGGAAGTGCTCCAGAAACATCCGGCAAGGTAGGTCCTTCATGCGTGCTGGGCATCGAAATTGAAGATGCCCTTTGCCACTGGCTGAAGACATCGGCTAAAATGGGTTTTCCCATCAACAAGGATGGTCTTTTATATTCCGTCCAACGATTATTACAGGAATCTAAACAAGTAACTCCTTTTAAAAATCAATTGCCAGGTGATAAATGGTTTCGGTCGTTTTTAAAAAGGCACCCCGAATTGTCCGTTAAACAGGCCGAATACATTAATAAAGCTCGAGCCAATATTACACCTGAGAAAATTAGGAAATGGTTTGAAGAAATGTTCATATTACTGGGTGCTGATGCTGCTATTCTTGAGGAACCTTCAAGGATCTGGAATATGGACGAGACTGCATTCTATCTCAACCCATCTGGAGGTTACGTTTTGGCAGAGAAAGGCAAACACGTTTACCAAACTTCATCCAATAGTGATAAGGAAAATATCACAACTCTAATTACAGTAAACGCAATGGGGGTATTTGCGCCTTCCCTTACACTTTTTAAATATGACAGACTACCTGTTAGCTACATGAAAGACGCACCACCTGGTTGGGACATAGGCAAATCAAAAAATGGCTGGATGACGTCTGAGACGTTTTATGAATATTTTGGTAACGTATTTCAACCTTTCTTAGTAGAAAAAAAAATATAAATTACCAGTAATAGTTTTTTTGGATGGTCATAGCTCCCACTTAAGTTTACAGTTAAGCGAATTTTGTCGAGAGCATAAAATAATTGTGGTTTGTCTATACCCCAACACGACACACATCTTGCAACCGTTGGATGTAGCTTTATTTTATCCTTTAAAACAAACATGGAAAAAAGAGCTAAAGAAATGGAAACTGGAACATGGACATGAACTGAAGAAATACGAAGTCCCAAAATTGTTGAACCAAATCATACAACATGAATCATTTGTGTCGTCTATTCGCAATGGTTTCAGAGCTTGTGGACTTTATCCGTTCGACGCGAATAACGTTGATTATTTGAAATGTACCCTCAAACAGCCGGAGGACACAAATGAACTTCAAAATATAAATCTGGTCAGTATTTCTAGTGATCCCCCTGGTGGCAATGATACTAAAATCAGTCATTTGGATTATTTGGAATCAAAAATAGAACCACCTGTTCTCACAAATTTCAAAGAGTGTGAAAAAAATCGTACGAGGCCTAGTAATCCAAAGGCAGAATTACTATTCGATGTATGGATGCAATTTAAATTGGACAGTTCACCTCAAGATCTTTTAGAGTCACTTACGGAAAATGTCTGTTACGAAGAGACAGGCGATTTTATGGAATTTCCATTCCCAGAATACGAAAATCTTTTTGATCAAACTCTTTTAGGAAACAGCCTTGAAAATAAAGAAAACGAAAATTCTTTAGTTGATGGATATCGTGAGCAAAAAGGAGTTTCCGAAGAGCTCTCAACTGTGCTGTACTTGAGTAATGATAGGGACAACATAGACAATACAATATCGGACCATACGAACAACAACGAAGATCAGAGTGATTTGAGAGATAAAAAACCTCATGAAAGTTAATATAATGAAAAAGATGAGAAAAAAATTAATATATTAAGTAATATCTTAATATATCCCTCAGAAGAAAATAAAAATCAGAAAAAAAAACGGAACAGAGAAATGTTACCAAGTGTTCTAACATCTGACCAATGGATAGCGATTGTCACTGAAAAAGAAAAGAAGAAAAATGAAATATTGAAGGAAAAGGAACGGCGGAAACAAGTAAGACAACAAAAATTAGTAATGGCAGTAAATAAAAGGAAACAAACTAACACAGGTGTTTTAAAAACGAAAAGTAAAGGCAAAAAACCTGTGGTTGCAATAGAAGATGAGAGCTCATCAAAGGAAGACCTAAGTGAAGAGGAAAATGAAGGAAGAGCTGAAGAGAAAGATACAAATGCAGCTGACTTAGATACAACAGAGACTGAACCAAAGACAGAGAAAGGTCTTGAAACTGAATCAGCCGAACGAATTTTATCATCCGAATTCCTCGAAAACTCATATGTAATAGTCAGTTACGAATCACAGTATTTTCCTGGCAAAATTGTTCAGATGAAGGACCACAACCAATACTTAATTTCCACAATGTGGAAAAGTGGAGCATATTGGAAGTGGCCTCCTAAGGTAGACAAATTGGTCTATAATTTTGAAGACATCCAACAGTCTATTGAACCCCCTGTTCAGCAAAACTCTCGTGGTGTTTACTCTGTACCTGAAATGTCTAAATACACAGAGGGATAGATACTTACCTATGAAAGAAACCTAAGAAGTACTACTCGTACCTCCATCTAAAATGTTATTTTAATTTGTTATTATATTATTTTTGTTTTATTTTCTATACTTTTGTTTTATTTTTAATAGAATATTCGATGTTTTATTTTACTTTTTGATAATAAAGCACTTTTTTAAAGTCTTTAATATTTTCTAAACGTTCTATTTAGCTATGGCCATAACTAGCAATCCTACTGGCCATCCCAGGGCATGACATGGCCGAAATCAGGAAAATCGACTCTATTCACTTTAAATCAAATTTCAATATGCGTGAGCACGTTTGATCTCTGTCTAATACATTTATTAGTATTCTGTACAAGATAAGGCACCAGGAATCACTTAGCTTACGTGGAGAAATGTTATATACAAATTTTAAAACACGATCACATATAAAAGTAGCGTTAAGGTGGCCAAAATTGGTGTCTTTACCCTATACTGTTTGAAGCCACATCGACCTCGAAAAGCTTCAAGTTTTTCATCAATGGTTGTATATGCTCCTATACAGTATGCATTTTTACAATTTGCTACAAAATGGTCAAATGTTGTTCTTATTGGTGCCAACTTATCAACTTTTTTTCTTTCGTCTCTGGTGGATAGATCGTCAAATCGTAAGCAATTGAGTAGAAAACGGAAACGTTGTTCAGACATAGTTACCCAGAATCTTTCAATTCCCGTTCCTTTTCTGTCCCAAATCTCTTTCGTGTTCAATCGACTGCTTTTTAATGTACCAGCTAGATATAACAATCCAATTAATGCCTTCATTTCGATCAAATCAGTTGGTCTAGCTGCTCTCTCCCTTGTGTAGTTTTGAGCAATGTTAGATATATGGGTGAATATACGCTATTTGAATTCTAGTGGTCCATAGACAAATTTTACGTTAAACCTATTATATTATTGTTTCTGTATGCTTAAACAATAAAGAAGATTGCCTTTTATCTGGCCCACACAGTCTAATCAGGATCATTATTTAATTTAAGGCATTAATAGTTTAAAATAGTTATAAATTTATACTCCTCTGGCCTCCCCCATTAGTAGATTATAGTGATTTTATGGCCAGATGCTTCAAATACTTATACCATTACGTTTTCTTTTAACATGATCATATGCTTTGTTTAATATCGAAACATATTTTACCAAAATACACTGTAAAAATATTTATTAGTTTCAAAAAAAATAACTTACCTTTACGTCACGTTACACTAAAGTCACTTCATCTGGCGAAATTCAAAGACTTAAAATTTGACTTGAAACCGTATAGATATGTTTTTGTCGGTGAATTACACGCATACAACAGTGTGAAGTTAGAAGCAAGCTAACGACGTTGAGCAAAACTCCAATAATATTGTTTCAGTTTGCGATTCACTGTAGGAAAGCGTGTTTGTGCCAGTCGTTGAAGTATTTCCTTTGGTAACTATATGTTTTTGTATTTTGTCGTTACGAAATTGTTTATTTGCACAATACATTGTTTATTGTGTGTAGATGTCACGTATTACGTTTGAATGTAGTCAGAAAAGCAAGCGATGTTTTTTTTGTAGATTATGCGCGATTTTGTCACTTCTCTGGCGTCACTTCTCTGGCATATTTCATACCAGAGGAAGTACGATACCAGGGAAGTGATTTTTTTTCATTAGTATTTAATGTTTTAACGCTTCATTTCACTTGTTCTGAATACTCGAGCATAATCGGACATCATGGCGAGGAAAGAGAGGTTACAAATAAAGCGTCAAGCTGAAAAATTACGCTACCAAAGAATTAAAAATGATCCGGTTAAAAATGCTCAATTAAAAGAAAATAGAAAAGGTACAAATTAAGAGCATAAATGATATGACTGAAAGGGAACAAAGGGCTATTAAGAAATATGAAGAGAGAAGACTAAAAAGCATAAAGATCGTGTGAAGCTACAATCTACCAGAAACTATCCAGTGACACCACTTGCGTCTGAGAATGAAGACCAACTTCCACTTCCACAAAACAATATCGCTCTGGCTGCTAAGTGGCGATCAGAAACAGCGAAAATTACGAAATAAAGTTATAAAAAAACAAAAATATGAATTTAACCAATTACGTCAAAAGGTACGTGAGTATCAAAAGAAACTAAGAAGCATCGGAAACCAGTGTCACTCCTCTGGTAACACATTTTCCTCTGGCGCTTATAAAATTTAAAAAAATGGAAAAATCTTCTGGCCCTCATCATTACAAATGCAAAAATAGTGTCAAATAGAGAAATTATTAATATTGAATGAAACAGATCAAATTTCCTTTAGGGACACAAAAAAATCAAATACCGTATATTCACCCATATATAGGTTAGTGTTCTCTACTATATTTTGTAACATATTGTCTGAGAAAAATAGTGAAGATCTAGCATTTTTTGCATAATTTTTCACCCCAGGAAGGCGAACGATAATATTTTCCTGTCTGGTTCTCGACGTCTTTTTTATACAGTGTTTTCTCCATTTTGTAGTATTATCTTTACCAACAAAATAAGGTGTTCTTGGCACTTTTTCAGGAGTAACATTTTCGATTTCTTCTACATCATCACATTCTTGTTTGGATTCGCTATCTGTATCTCTTTCTTCGAGAATATCTTCCTCTGTCGCAAGTTCTGCTTCTTCGTCGTCAGGATCCTCTCTGACTTCCACTTCCTCCCACAGACCAAGTAATCTTTCTTGCTCTTTTTCGTACGACCAATTCATCTCTAAAATTAAAATAACAAATCGTTCACTTATTTACAATCAGTACATAACCACATAAATAATTAATTCTCAGAAATAATCACGACTACTTACCGTATCAGACCAAGTAGAAAATTTTATAACCACACAAAAAAGTAACACCAAAGGTGGCGCCAAGTCTGTCAGACATTTTACGAAATAACTTTTTCGTAGTAAGAGCTACACACACTTCGCTTGCTGTAGCAGCACTACTACCCATGGTAAGAAGGTACACGGGTGTACAGAATTTTACGATTGAATAGCGAGATGTTCCGAACGATTAGAGGGCCATTGGGTCTGTGAGACTTGGCGCCACCTCCGAAGGGTTAAATATGTAGAACAGAAAAAACACACCAGAATTGATTAGTTGAATCAATAACTGTTTTGGTAGACATAACAATCAACCAACAACAAATCCAGAACTCTTAGATTATATACTTGGAATTTTGATAGAGATCCAGAATAAATTCCGTAGATATGGTGTGGTTATAACACAGATTGCTACTGATTCGGTTAAGAAATGTAAAGAATTTCAATGTACAATTTGAAGTTTTGTCACAGTAATGCCGCAAACATGAGTAAAATGCGCGAAAACCTAGCTCAACAGGACGAACTTGCCGATCATCCAGGAATTATAACATATAGATCTTATTCCCACATATTATAGCTTTAAGCGCGTGAGACCGTAATGAATTACTTTAAGTGTACACATTTTGCATCAGCAAGATATAAACAGCTACCAGCCTGTACATAAAAATATAAACAGGCTGGTAGTAAAGCAATAGTTTTACCTTTACCACAAGAAGTCAGGTGGAATATAATGGTAGACTGTTTGAAATCGTTTTTTGAAAACTGGCACATCATATCTGATATATATATACGCATTTTTTTGAATGTTACATCTTTCAATCTACTTTGGATTCTTTATATTATAATTGTATTTTGAAATTTGAGAAAGGCTTAAAATGGAAATGACCATTATTTAGTAATTCATTTGGTGTTTAATAAAGAAAATTTAAATGGAATGGTCGCTCTAAACCATACTTGTTGTTTTTGAGTTGCCATCCACCTAGGGTCCTTTTAAAAGAACAATGAAGGTGTTCGGTGTCGTTTTATTTGTGTAAATATTTTAAAATAGAATTTAATCGTCATTCATATTGTAACAAGTGGTAGTTTTAAGAAACATTTTGGTATAGATGATACCGTATTACCGTCGGTCCTTCTTAGAAGGAAGGTCAGTTACCTACCCCAACTGGCTACATGTCCGGGGGGTGAAACATTCCGTTGGGTTGTCAAACGAAACCCAAGCAACTAGTAACAACCAAAAATGCAGGTAGAATCTTCTTAGTAATTAAAGTGAATACTTCACCAATCTAAAAAACCAATCAAACCAATCAAAATACCGATATATAGTCTAAATAAAAAATTGAGGAAATCAGTTCGTTTAGTTTCGAAGTGGTAATAATATAAAGAAACAAGCGCGGGACCCCACCACATGCGACAAGAACAAGGCGCGGGAAACCACCACATCCAACATATTGGTCCTTGAAGCCGGATTTATCAGTGTAATAATAATGAAACATTACAATCCTAAGAAACAAGTGCTACGTTGTTATCAATAAAATCAACTACGCATCCTCATAAATCTGCACCAAACTTCTACTATAGAGTTCGAGCCGAAAACTCATGTGTAAAGTCCACGACGATTCCTGTAGGATCCTACTTAACGACAGCCGAGTACACTAAGTGGATCAATTTGATTTCCTCATATCCTAGTTTCCCTTTAATTCGGTATACAATCTCTTAAATTGTTATTTTTTTTTAACTTTACTTCGTTCAATAAATCTAAAAATGGCAGAACTCAAACATATTATCGCTAAAACATGAGCAATCAAGAGCAAAATAACTAGATTAAGTAGCATTCATACGTCATTCAATGAAAAGGATCAATCGAGAGAGCAATTAATTACTAGATTTGAGGGTACCACTAAGCTGATAGAAGAACTTGATAATGTGCAACTCCCAATTGAACTACTTGATGAATCCGAATTCGAAAAAAATGAAGATAAATTGTTTGAAATTAGTTACTATGATTTACTTGCAAAATACCACGAAATAATCGATTCTTTAAATAAACAGGTACTTTCTAGAACGAACAGAATAGCTCAAACCCCAACGCCAAAACACGACACTTTAGTTGTCCGAAGAACTTTTCGGGAACAAGGTTACCTTCTTCAGGGACTGAAGTGAACTACACCTAGGGCTGCCATCCATCTGGGTTTCCCCGGATTTGTCCTAGTTTGAAAGGCGTCCGGGGGCCGTCCGGCAGGGGTTTTTAAAAAGTGTTCGGGCAAAAAATATTTTTGTAGAGGTGTCCGGGGAAAAAAACATATTTTCCCCAAATGTCCAGGATTTTTGCCGCGTTTATCCGGGGTCGGAAATTTAGGTGATGGCAGCCCTAACTACACCTAAAAGAGAACTAATCCCAATATATATTAAAAGTTGTTAAGGTTCAGTGAACATGGTTCAGCAGGAATATTGATGATGTTCAATGGACCTTGACAATAACAAAAAATAATAATTAAACTAGACTAAATAGCGATCCAGGGATAGGACCCTTATCATTGTTAAGTAAAATTTGGTTATTTTTACAGATGTATAAACTTTCAAAACTATCTAATAGACAATTATTCCTAACTTTCTTTAATTTAAGCATATTAATATTAATATTATGGTTCTTTAGTAAAAATATGTTGGGCAACACTAGATTTTTTGGCTCTACCAAACCGTGCATGAGCTAAAGTCTCCAAGACTTTCTTGACGTTTTAAATTCACGTTTTCCTTCGGTCAAATTTACTGTTGAATTGGAGAAAGATGGCAAGCTACCATTATTAGATGCGCTGATTATAAGAAATGGGAATTCTTTAGAATTTGATATCTATAGAAAACCCACTCATACCTTTAGATTTATAACCAAAGACTCTAATCATTGCGTTCAACATAAAACCGCTAGTTTTAATTTCCTTGTACATAGATTGCTTAGTTTTCCTCTTAGTAAAAGTAGATATCATAAGGAACTCTGTACAATTAAGAAAATTGCGATTGACAATGGTTACAATAGTAACATCATTGATAAATTAGTTAATAAGATTAAATTTAAGAATTATGTTTCAAGATCTTCGACTTTTCAAACAGATACGAGTAAGACCACGATTTACTCGAGGATTCGAAGGCATTTTTCGTAAACTTGGTTTTCGCATTCAGCCTTATTCTGTAACTTAATAGAAATGTAGGCATCGAATCGAAATGTGAGCAAATCGAAATGTCCCCACTTCTATTGCTCTTATCCATTTCGACGTTCTTCTATTCTATTCTGTAACTAAAGTAGACGACGCGACAATCGAAATTTATTTAGACGTTAGGTGAAAAACGCGGCAACACTGCATTTTTCATGCGAATAGTAACCATCTGACAGTTGGTTACTTTAACCTAACCGAACTAATAAAGAACGCCTTAGCAGGTAGACAAATTTACACTGCCTTAAGAAATACTTTAAGCAGTAGGCGCACGTGCAAAGAGCTTTCTACCATCGAAATAACGATTTCGACAGCTCCAATGAAGTCGAAATTTCATGTTTCGATGGTCAACTTTACATTTCGATTCGAGGAGTTACAGAATACCGATTCCGTACAATTTTTATTCTACCCCACCACTTCTATTCGATTTCAAGCATCTCTATTCGATTTGGAGTTACAGAATAGGCCTGATTGCCTACAATTCAAGTGGTAGGTAACTCCCTTCAAACTCTCCTCGGTAACCCAAGGATACAATTCCTTTCTTAGAAAAGTCGGGGATATATGAAATTAGCTGTAATGACTGAAGTAAAAAATATATTAGACAAACTAGACGCTCGATTCAAACTAGGTTCAAGGAGCATTTGCTTATGCAAGGTTTGGTAGAGCCGAAAAATCTAATGTTGCCCCATATATTCTTACTGAAGAACATAAAATTAATATAAATAATCTTAAATTAGTTAAGGAAGTTAGGAATAATTGTCTACTAGATAGTTTTGTAAGTTTATACATCTGTAAAAATAACCAAATTTTACTTAACAATGATAAGGGTCCTATCCCTGGATCTTCGCTATTTAGTCTAGTTTAATTTTTTGTTATTGTCAAGGTCCATTGAACATCATCAATATTCCTGCTGAACCATGTTCACTGAACCTTAACAACTTTTAATATATACTAGGATTAGTCCTCTTTTAGGTGTAGTTCACTTCAGTCCCTGAAGAAGGTAACCTTGTTACCGAAAAGTGCTTCGGACAACTAGTGTCGTGTTTTGGCGTTGGGGTTTGAGCTATTTTGTTCGTTCTACAACAACCGCCAAAGTTTTTCCAGTCTTCATTTTTAGGTAATTTCTAATCTGCTAATGGTGTGAGTAACCCGCAGCAGGCTAATACTTCAAATAAAATTCAATTACCAAGGATAGATTTACCCTAGTTTAGTTAGCGGTAATTATGAAGAATGGTTATCGTTTTATGACCTTTCAATTCTGTTATAAATGAAAACAAAAACTTAAACGAAATTGGAAAGGTTCTGCTACCATTGACGATCACAATCACTGCCAATTTCTTTTATGGAATAATACATAACTTTTGAGGTTTATTGTTTGTTTTAAGTTCTGACCTGATCTAGAGATGAGCGGTGACGGTACTGTATAAATATCAAATTGATACACTGCGCCTGATTGTAGATTTTTTTAATGTTAACATGATTATATGTGTTTTAGGTCGGAAAGACGTTAATCACAGATTGCTGTAGTAAAAAATATGATCTAGCGGATCATAAAGATGTTGAAAAGCTATAAAGAGTGATGTTCGAAGATGAAGCCGACTTAAAGGACGATTTTGACGATGAAGAGGATACAGCTGGTGAATATGCTGTCGAATCTCGTGAAGGCGATTCAGATACGGAGCAGGAGGCTAGTGACGACGATGACTATGATGAGAATGGATCTAACACAGATAACAATTTTTTTTTGGAAGATAAAAAAATAAAGGAAAGAAGACTATAATAATATAATTATTTATAAAATGGAATATAAATGTCCCATTACAAAGAGTTCGTTCAAAATCACATAATCTCATTCGCAAATTACTAGATGTAATAGGTACTCTAAGAATGGCAAAAACTCCTTTAGAATGTTGAAGCTGCATTATGGATGACGAGATATTGAGTATAATTGTACAACAAACGAATCAATATATTGAAAGTATTAACCAAACGCAATAGAGATGCCAAACCTATAGACATTATTAAGCTGAAGGCTTTTGTAGGTCTTTTATATTTAGCTGGTGTTCACAGAAGTAATACATAAAGTTTGGAAGATCTTTGGGGTTCCGCCGGGGACGGCATTGAAAAATTTCGACTTGTCATTATTATGCGTTGTATGCTATTTGACAATCGGACCACGAGTAATGAAGGAAGAAAAACCGATAAAATCTTTACAATGTTGGTGCAAAATTCACAGAAGTCCTGTAGTCTGAGACATAAGGATTCCGGTTTTGTTCAATACATCCCGATAAGCCCAATAACACGTTAAGCGCCACCATGCTAAAAAAATATATCTTAGGGGCCACTTCTTAAAATTAACTGAACTGTATAAATAAGCTCTCATAAGTTAATTATTTTATAATTTATGTGTAGATGTGTTTTCTTTTTGAAAAAAAAAATGTATTCAAATGGATGCAGGTAGCCATTTTGTGAGAACTATCAATTTTACACTTGTATCCATTTAGATACAGGAGTAAAACTTGCTAGTTCCTGTCGGATCTTGTGAGTCACACGGAAGTATTTGACAATATTTGGCATGCACTTGGAAAGTGGCTCGGTTTGTGTGTGCATTCTTGTTTACATAGAGGCTCATAGTGAGTGAACATAATGTCGTATGAAAAGGAACAAGATCATTTAGAAAAATTGTGGGATTTTGTGGATTTCTCAGACGAGGAAGAACCTTTTAGTGCAAGTGAGTCGGAGTATGAACAAGATGAGTCAGAGAGCAAGAGGTCTAGCGATGACGAAATCCCAGTCAAGAGGAGAAAACTTACCAGTCTCACTAAAAATGAGAATAAGGGGGTAAATAAGAAAATTCAGAATACCGTATGTAATGTTTCTTCTGGTAAGTTTACTAACCATACTTTATTGTATTTATAGGTAGTGTTAGGAGAAATTGCCATGGGCAAATTTTAGTGCCTCCTGAACGTGGATGGGTTCTCCAACACCGGCCAGAAAGGACATGCCTTCGGGACTAGACCGCGAAAGAACGACAGCGAGGAATGAACTAATTCATGAACTAATTAATATATGTGGTTGAGTCGAAGAGCAATGTATGATTGATGTAACGGTCGAGGTCACTATTGTTATTATAATAGTTTTGTTGTGTTTTTACTTTTCATTTTTCTAATAAAATAATATAAAAAGTGGACATTCTTAATAGTAGGTAAATGCTTTATGTATTTTGTAGCTTCTGATAACCATATTGACAAAACGGAAGTTGACGAACTAGATCAGGGGTGTGATGTGCCCTCTTATTCCGATGATAATGCCAATAAAGTAGTTGAATTACCTAATCAGGAATCTGATAATCTCCCTAATCCTAGTAAGTCATCAATTCTTACTTCCAATAACCATTTTGATGAAACTATAGAAGCTGTAATAATGTCACAAAAAATTGGTGACGTGGAAGGAATTGATACAGATAATGTTGAGTCAGATACACTTATTTGGAAAAAGTTTATGTTATCTAGGCTAAAGGTGTTTGATTTCAGTGAAAGAAAGTCCGGTGTGACTGAAGAAATAATGAGTACCTTCAAAAAAAAAAAAAGTAGATTTTTATAAAAAAATTATAACAGATGACCTAATAAACTGTACGGTAACTGAAACAAACAGAATGCTCAATCTATGAAGGTTAAGGCTAATACCTCATGCTCGCATAAAAAGTTGGTATGATACTACCTATGATGAAATGAAAACCTTTCTGGCAGCACTATTGTGGATGGGAATTGTCCGGTTACCTCAAGTAAGGGATTATTGGTCATAAAATGATGTATACACAAATAAAATAAGCATGGCATTTATGTGACAACTCCAATCCTCCGGAAAATGATCGATTATTCAAAATCACACCCTTGGTAAATATGCTAGTGGAAAGATTTCAATACGCCTATGTACCTAAAGAAGATATTTGTACTGATGAGACACTAGTGCCCTTTCGTGGCCGTCTAAGCTTCAAGCAATATACTCCAAATAAGCGACATAGATTTGGGATAAAATTATACAAATTGTGTCTTCAAGGCGGTTATACCTATAACCTAAAGGTGTATTGTGGCAAAGGAAAAACTGGTGATAAAAATATTTCCAGTGCCACTAACACAGTTCTGGAGTTGTCGCAAAATTAAGGGCGAGTGCTTATGAAAATGAAAAACTTGATGGTGTTAATATGAGGAATTAATATCCCACAATCGCTTGCAAATGAAAGTGATTTTTTCCTCGTTTCGACCCAGAAAACAACAGTGCAGATTATCATGCATAGTGTTCAACGGTCGACATTTGCATGTCAGAAAATCGTCTTTTTAGTGCGCTTTTTATGGCGCTTAGCAAAGCGTTTAAAGGTAGTGCGACTCAATGTCTATTCCAAGTGTGTTCTCCAGGTATCACATGGTCAGAATTAAGAAACATATTTACTGCTCGACGGAAAAGAAATAACGGCAACACCGATAATGAAAATTAAATGTAGTGTAGTGTAGTGCGTCTTTTGTCTTCATTAACTTCGAGATGGAAGTCAATGAGTGTAGAAAAAATAGCTGTATCTGCATACTGTACAGTTTGATTCGTGGTTACAAGGTTTAGCTTTTACAATGGAAATCAAAACCAGGAGACAGTTACAAAAGGAATTGAAAGCGTTTTCATTCACTGAACGAAGAATTGCAACATCCCACGAAAATTTTTTCATGTATCTGGGCTAAACGTCTACAGTTTTCTGTATAGTGTCATTTTTTCGGGAAAATCGGGCACAAAATGAAAGAGTGCAACTCGATGAGGGAAAGTGCGATGTTACCAGTATCAGTGCATCAGTCGCATGGAGACCCCTCACTATTATTGTATAGGGAAGTGGTTGTTTTAATTGTGGAATTAGGGGTTATATACTGTACAATTCAGTGACTGTTTTTTTTAACGGCTACTATACATGTTATTGTTACCTTTCAAATCTGTATCAGAATGTTTGTTCGCGCTTATCGCTGTCGCGACATGATTTATATTATTATTTTCAGCGACTGGTTTCTCACTGTTAGTATTAGGTATAAATCATATGTTATTAAGAATATTCACCCTCAATTCTCTTCTTGTACTCGTCAATACAACCCGCTCTGTTCCCGCGGTACTTAATTGTAGAATTTTATAATAATTTAAGAAAGAATAAACGTTAAACTTAGCAGCTCTCTTTATTTGAGAAAAGCACGCTGTACATTAGTCCTTCGAGCCGGAAAGGGTAGTGATAACGGCAATACTTCCGTTAAATACAGTGCTGAGTGACCGTGGGAAAAATAGAAAAATTCGAATCGTCTTCAAAGTGCGGCGGCGAAGTCGAAAAGCTGATCAACTGAAGAGAGTCCAGGCAGAGAAGACCCAGAGGCAGGAAGCGGGGAAATCGGGAAAGCGGCTCGCTGAAAAGGTTAATCTAAAACGAATAAAATGCTACAAGTGTAAACAGATCGGTCACTATCAGAATAAATGTACGAATACACCAGTAGACAATAAAAACAAAATAAAACAGAAGCATGCCTTTACTGCAGTTTTCATGAGTGGTACGTTTAATAAATCAGAGTGGTATGTGGACTCTGAAGCTAGTGCTCATATAACAGCCAACGAAGAGTGGATTGAAGATTGTCATCCATCAGACAAGCAAGAAATAATGGTGTATTTTTTAAAGAAGAAAAGTGATGTTTTTGATTGTTTTAAAGAGTTTAAACTTATGGTCTAAAAAAAAAAAAAAAGGATAAAGGTGTTAAGAACCGATAACGGAGGGGAATTTTGTAACTGTGAATTCGAGAAATTCCTAAAAGTCCATGGAATAATTCACCAGAAAACTAATTCCTTCACACCTCAACAAAATGGAATGTCTCAAAGACTGAACAGAACTGTCGTAGATAAATCAAGGTGTTTACTATTTGACGCCAAATTAGACAAAGTTTTTTGGGCTGAAGCAGTAAGTACTGCTGTTTATTTACGCAACAGATCGCTTGTTTCTGAATTGAACAAAACTCCCTATGAGCTATGGACAGGAAATAAACCAGATGTCAGCAATTTTTGGCAGTACAGCAATGGTACACGTTCCAAAAGAAAGAAGGTTAAAATGCGACAAAAAGGCGAAATATGTATTCTAGTGGGTTATGACGATTATATAAAAGGATATAGGATTTATGACCCAAATAGGAATGTAGTATTTACCAGCAGAGATGTCCCTATTATGGAAAATCTAGAATAAGAAAGCATCCTTGTAAAAAAAGAAGTAAACCCAAGTTAAGATAATGACGACGAAATATCAGTTACAGTGAGAGACAAATCTGAGAATAATGAAAACACTGAAGAAGATTTAATATCAATCAGTTTAGGAGAATTATGGGAAAATTCCGACACTAATGAAGACACTTCAGATGAAACCGAAGAAACACCAACTGTTATAAGAAGATCAGAAAGAGTGCCAAAACCAAGAAAGTTTTATGATAGTGTTAGTTATTTGTGTGCAAAAAGCTCTGATCAAGAAGATGATCCAATAACTGTTCAAAGTGCGTTATCAAGACCAGATAAAGAATAATGGGAACAGGCCATGAAAGATGAGCTACAATCGTTCGAGGAAAATCAAGCATGGGAACTAGTAGATGTACCTGAAAGTGGAACTATTGTGCAGTGCAAATGGGTATTCAAAAGAAAACGCGATAGTGAAAACATAGTGCGGTACAGAGCAAGACTCGTGGCAAAAGGATTTTCACAAGTACCAGGTATTGATTTTGATGAAACTTTTTCACCTGTTGTACGTCATTCAACGCTGAGATTGTTAATAGCCTTATCAGTAAAACTTAATTTAGACATAACATATTTAGATATTACTACAGCATTTTTAAACGGTATTTTAGAAGACGTTTTTATGCAATTACCCGAAGGTTTCAAAGATTCTAATTCTAAAAATAAAATTTTAAAGTTAAAAAAGGCTATATATGGTCTCAAGCAATCCGCGAGAGCACGAAATGCTAGAGTTGATGTTGTTTTGAAAGATTTAGGTTACAAAAAATCTGAATTACAACCTTGTTTATACACTAAAAGAAAAAATGAATATTTAACAATAGGAGCAGTCTATGTTGACGATTTTTTCATTTTTTCAAATAATCAGAAGGAAGTAAATGTTTTAAAATCTGAGCTTGGAAACAAATTTAAAGTAAAAGATTTAGGTCAATTAAAACAATGTCTTGGAATGAGAGTAAATATTGACGAAAAGAATAATAAAATAACGTTAGACCAAGAGCAATATATAAATCAATTATTAAAGCGATTTAATATGTGAGATTGTAAAACAGTTTCTACACCAATAGAAACTAATTTAAATCCTTCTAGAAACAAAACTGTTTGTAACTTGAAACTGCCTTATCAACAGTTGATTGGTAGTTTAATGTATCTTGCTGTATCAACTAGACCCGATATAGTTTTTCCGATTAGTTATTTAAGTCAATTTAACAATTGGTTCGACGAATCCACTAGAAACAAGCTAAACGTGTCTTAAAATATTTGAAAAACACTAAACATTATGGTTTAAAGTTTCAGAACGATAAATTAAAATTAATGGGTTTTGTAGATGCCGACTGGGCAAGCAACTCCGATGACAGAAAGTCATATACCGGTTTTTGTTTTAAACATTGTGGTTCCGCAATATCGTGGGAGAGTAAAAAACAACAAACGGTTGCATTATCAAGTACGTAAGCTGAGTACATGGCAAATTTCAGAGGATTCCAAAGAGGCAATTTATTTAATGAACTTGTTAACTGAATTAACAGGAATTTCAGAACATGTTAAATTATTTAACGATAGTCAGAGTGCACAGAAGTTGTCCGTAAATCCGTTGTTTCATAAGAGATCTAACCATATCGATGTTAGATATCATTTCGTAAGGGAAGCAATATCTCAAAAGTTAATTAAGATCGAATATTTACCGACAGCTGATATGCCTGCTGACGTGTTAACTACAAGTCTTTGTTTAGTTAAACATTACAAGTTTGTAAAAGAATTAGGCATTGTTGGTTTGGAATAATATCTCGTGCTAGTGGAAGTGTTGAAATAATAAGCCCGAAATATTATTCACACCGTATATCACACTTATTTAGAAACTGATTCCAGTAACCATAGTAACAAGTAACAAACCAAAGCGTGCACTGAGTAGCTAACCTCCAAATTTGTTTAAAAATATTACTTTCCCCCCACATTTTATTGATATTTAGACTAAACTATTAAAAACGAAACAGTCGAAACAAAATAGTTTGTGCAGAAACTCCGACAAACGAGCATTATTTACATCATTGATAAATGCGATACCGATTGGTTGAAAATTATGAGCGACCTCCAAAGGTTTTTCAAGGATTATCCGTGGTACCTAGTGTAGACGTGCCCGTGGCAAGTTCTGTTCAGGCGCATAGTCAGTTTAATGTGAGACTTCCACGAATTAATTTACCTCAATGCCTTTTTACAATGCGTTTGACAGCCTCATTCATAATAATAGTACGTTAGATGACTGTTAAAAGTTTCATTAGTAAGCGGGGGTGACTTTGTGACTACGGGGTAACTCTGTGACACACGCACTTTCTGACTTATAATATGTCATAGCTTCCAAATTACATATTTTGAACGCAATTTAACCCTATCTACAAATATATCCATGAATCGAAACATAATTTCAATGAAAATTATAAAATTCTTCATTTAGAAAATAAAGGCTTAAAATTGAATTTGGTAGAGAAAGTTGAAATAAATAAACTGAATAGAAAAGGTATTGCCTTAAATGACCAGTTGGATGTATGTTATTCGCCTCTTCTAAATATTTAGATGCACCTACTACTTTAACGTAATTCCCCCCTCTTGTCCATATTTTGTAAGTTAGTATATAAGACTTTGTGTATGTATACTTAGTTTATTAATCTTCACCTGAAGAAGACTCTGTGAGTTGAAATAATTATTGTGAATTATAAATATATATTGTGACTTACAAAATTCTGTGTTTTAATTTCTTAATATGGAGTTACAACAGTTAAAAGCCTCATCTATTCAATTTTTGAAAAATTCCGACGTCGGTACCCAGGCTAATTGGTTTTTTAAACTTAAGTTGAAATACAAAATCGTGGAACAAAACATCTGGTTTCTACAAAAGTGCAAAAGAGAGAACATCTTTCCAAATCACTTCATACTAAGGTGCAATCAAAAGGGGTCAGCAGCTGAAAGAACCATCTATAAAGCAAAGAAAATTTGGATCGCCGAAAGCTTAAAAAACCTCTACAAGAAAAGGGAGATCATCTCCATGTACATTAAGGTAGTACATTCCGAATTAACCTTTAACCTGCATAATGTAGAATTTGATTGTTTATCTGACCATATATATAGTAAAATAAGACCCTTTATATACAAAAAATGTATAATTCAAAACAAAAAACTTGCTAAACTTATTTCTAACAAAACTATAGAATGTAATTTGAATAATTCAATCTTAAATAACTCGGCTCAATTTTACGATAGATTTAAGAATTTATCTAACACTACATTCAATCAAGATCAAATAAATCTTCTAAACAAAGGATTTAGTTACAACATTAAACCCTACTGTAAATAGATCTACTATAGAAAAACTAGCTGTAGAAACCGAACTTATTCTATTAGACCAAAACCAAGATTGTAATGTAGGAATTGACCAAAAATATGTTCTAAAAAATATACTTAGACAACACCTAGATTCAAATTCAAAAACTTTCTCTAGCAAGGAACTTAAAACCGCTAAATCCATAAAATCTCTTTCAATGACAGACAACATTATTTTTACAAAAGCCGATAAAGGGAACACAGTAATTGCAATAGAAAAAACTGATTATATTAAAAAAGTTGAGACGTTTCTAAACAATAATTCATTCATTAAAATTAAAAAAGATCCTACTACAACTTATCAAAAAGAATTAAAAGCTTGTTTAAACAATTGTTACAGTATAGTTAATGAAAAACAAAAATTCAACTTAACAAACATGAATTCTCAACCGCCAAAACTTTATGGACTCATAAAATTGCACAAAAAAGATTTTCCAATAAGACCTGTTGTCTCTTATATACAGGCACCATGCAATAAGTTATCTAAATTCTTAGTAAATGTAATTAAAAGTCTTACAAATTTTGAGTCCACGTACGCTTTAAACAATTCCCAACAACTCATAAACAAAATTTCCAATATTAAAATACCAGGTAATGCCAAACTTATTTCGTTCGATATAGTAAATTTATTCCCAAGTGTACCCCCTAATGAGGTAGTGAACATTATTAGTAGTCATTTGAAAAACAACAATGTAAATCAGGTAATTATACAAGAAGTAATTCGTCTCCTAGAAATATGCCTAAAACAAAATTATTTAAAATTTAACAACCAATATTACATACAACAAAAAGGCCTAGCAATGGGAAACCCATTAAGTCCACTATTGGCAGAATTCTTTTTACATGATTAAGAAAAACAACTAACAAAGCAAAATTTTTTTCAAAATTGTCTCTATTACCACAGATATGTAGACGATATCTTGGTATGTTTTTCAGGTACAGATAGACAATTATCTAGTCTCCTAAACGTTATGAATAAACTACACTCAAAAATCAAATTCACGGTGGAGATAGAAAACGAACAAAAATCAATTAACTTCTTAGATCTTACTATTAAAAATAAGGATGGTAACCACGAATTCGCAATATTTCATAAAGAAACTCAAACTGATACTATAATTCATTCCAAATCACTTCATCCAATTACTCACAAACTAGCGTTCTTTCATTCAAGCCTACACAGATTAGTCAATTTACCTTTATCAACTTCAAATTACAATACCGAATTAAACAGAATCTATCAGATTGCTCTAAATAATGGCTATAAAACGGATTTGGTTAATAATTTATTAAATAAAAAACTACAGAAACAGATACTAAACTCAATATACCCCCTTGTGATACCAAAAACTAATTCAAAATTTAAGTCTATTACTTTCTTAGGTAACATTTCGGGAAAAATAAGAAAATATATTTCAAAGCACACGGAAAACAAAATTTCTTTCAAAACTAACAATAAGTTAGGTAACATAATAAAAAATAACAAAGATAAAATAGATAAAAGCTTAAAATCAGGAGTGTATTTATTGAACTGTGGTGATTGCGAAAAAGCGTACGTAGGACAAACGGGCAGGACATTCAAAGAAAGAATTAAAGAATATTTAGCGTGCTTCAAAAACAACGATTCTAAATCTACATATGCAGAGCACCTCCATGAATCGAAACATAATTTCAATGAAAATTATAAAATTCTTCATTTAGAAAATAAAGGCTTAAAATTGAATTTGGTAGAGAAAGTTGAAATAAATAAACTGAATAGAAAAGGTATTGCCTTAAATGACAGGTTGGATGTATGTTATTCGCCTCTTCTAAATATTTAGATGCACCTACTACTTTAACGTAATTCCCCCCTCTTGTCCTTATTTTGTAAGTTAGTATACAAGACTTTGTGTATGTATACTTAGTTTATTAATCTTCACCTGAAGAAGACTCTGTGAGTTGAAATAATTATTGTGAATTATAAATATATATTGTGACTTACAAAATTCTGTGTTTTAATTTCTTAATATGGAGTTACAAGAGTTAAAAGCCTCATCTATTCAATTCAAATATATATATTCTGTGGAAATGTGTCAAAGTCTGCATTCATTTGATTGTCTGTGTTTTATTTTGTCTATGGCTCGTTTAGTGTGAAGCTAGTTTTTGTCAAAATCACTGAAGCGTGCAAACTTTGTTGTGTTAAGGAAAAATTAAGTGCTGTTTAGAGCTACAGGTATGTTTTTATTAAGTTAAATTTAGTAGTTAAGACTATCAAAGAATGTGATGTTATGGTTCTGACGTATTTAAAAAGTAATTTTGTCGAACGTTGTGCGACAACGCTACACACCTCTTTCAACCTCTCGATGTTGCCTACTTTCGCCCCATGAAAGTTTATTGGCGAAAAATATTAGCAGATTGGAAAGAGACGAACCATAGTAGCAGATGCGCTACAATACCAAAGGATTGTTTTCCAAGACTCCTCAAAAAACTATTTGATGTATTAGAGCCATCAAATAAAGATAACCTAAAATCAGGCTTTCGAAAATGCGGTTTGTCGCCGATTAACAGAAATGTCGTTTTGGATCGTCTTCCGAAAAACGTACTGGAGGAAAGTCTAAAGCAAGTCGGAGCAGTTAGCGAATCGTTTGTAGATTTTTTAAAAATTAGACGAGAAGATCAAACTACAGCTAAAACAAGACAGAAGCGCAAAGCTATCAACGTAGTCCCTGGCAAAAGCGTGAGTTCTAAAGACTTGGAAGATAGCGAACAGCCTTCAACATCAAAAGGCACTTCCAAGAAAAATACAAGTGGACAAAAACGTAGAAGACAAAGGATTAGCATTACGAGTGTTTCATCTTCTGAATATAGCGATGACTATTCCCTTAGAGAGAGCAGCTGCAGCCCTTGCAGTGACATCGAAGATATTGAAAATACCAAAAAAGGGGGTTTAGAGTAACAAAAACTGGGTTACGTTTCACGAAAATATTTTATTAATCTCTACAAATTTGTTTCAACCCTTGCGGGTCAAGAGCTACGGAGTTACTAAAGATGTAAATAGTGTACCAGACTTATATAAACGGATTACAGTAGGCAAGAAGAATTTTATGCAGGTAGGTAATGGTTATCTATTTGGAAAATCCAATAACAGCGGAGAATCCAATGTGAACATTTCAATTTGATTATTTACAATATTTTCATTATTATTAATGGCTTTCTTAATTTCCAGAGATTCAAGTAAACTCAATTTACGACCCTTTTGAGCAGAATGTACAAGTTCAATTGAATTAATATCTAAATTATGTTTGAAATCTAGGCAATGTTGAGCTATTCCTGTATTATTCTTTTTATTCTGAATGGCAAGCACATGTTCTTTAAGACGAGTTTTTATGGCCCTACCTGTCTGTCCCAAATAAAAGGCTGTGCAATCTTTACAGTATAATTTGTACACGCCACTTTTATCTATTGATTTTGTTTTATTTTTGTTGTTAACTAACCGAGTTTTTAAATTAATTTTGTTGACTAAAATTGGTATAATATGTAATTTAATTAGATGGTGTTTAATTTTGTATCCGACTTCTTTTACATAGTTAATTAAAGCGTATTTCTTATTTTCAGGAATTAAATCAGGAAGGAGACCGTTGTAAAGTTTGATTTCAATGAGTTTTCGTTGTTTACTTTTTAACATTTTGTCAATGAGGTTGGGATTATACCCGTTATTAATGGAAATCTGTTTTATAATTTTTAATTCTTTTTCAAAATTGGTTTTAGAAAGGGGTAAACTTATTAATCTGTGTAATAAACTATTAAAAGCTGCCATTTTGATGTTAAAAGATTGATTTGAGTCAAAGGGAATTACCGTGTCAGTTGTCGTAGGTTTTCTATAATTTCAAACATAATTTAAAAGTAAGATCTTACTTTATACAAAAATAACAAACAAATTATGTTTGAAATTTATAGAAAACCTACGACAACTGACACGGTAATTCCCTTTGACTCAAATCAATCTTTTAACATCAAAATGGCAGCTTTTAATAGTTTATTACACAGATTAATAAGTTTACCCCTTTCTAAAACCAATTTTGAAAAAGAATTAAAAATTATAAAACAGATTTCCATTAATAACGGGTATAATCCCAACCTAATTGACAAAATGTTAAAAAGTAAACAACGAAAACTCATTGAAATCAAACTTTACAACGGTCTCCTTCCTGATTTAATTCCTGAAAATAAGAAATACGCTTTAATTAACTATGTAAAAGAAGTCGGATACAAAATTAAACACCATCTAATTAAATTACATATTATACCAATTTTAGTCAACAAAATTAATTTAAAAACTCGGTTAGTTAACAACAAAAATAAAACAAAATCAATAGATAAAAGTGGCGTGTACAAATTATACTGTAAAGATTGCACAGCCTTTTATTTGGGACAGACAGGTAGGGCCATAAAAACTCGTCTTAAAGAACATGTGCTTGCCATTCAGAATAAAAAGAATAATACAGGAATAGCTCAACATTGCCTAGATTTCAAACATAATTTAGATATTAATTCAATTGAACTTGTACATTCTGCTCAAAAGGGTCGTAAATTGAGTTTACTTGAATCTCTGGAAATTAAGAAAGCCATTAATAATAATGAAAATATTGTAAATAATCAAATTGAAATGTTCACATTGGATTCTCCGCTGTTATTGGATTTTCCAAATAGATAACCATTACCTACCTGCATAAAATTCTTCTTGCCTACTGTAATCCGTTTATATAAGTCTGGTACACTATTTACATCTTTAGTAACTCCGTAGCTCTTGACAATGACCCGCAAGGGTTGAAACAAATTTGTAGAGATTAATAAAATATTTTCGTGAAACGTAACCCAGTTTTTGTTACTCTAAACCCCCTTTTTTGGTATTCAAAATGTTTCACAAAGAATGCGATACGCAATCTATTAACTATATATTGAAAATATGTTGCCATTCCTGTCTCAATCAGGAACCCTTAATAATCTGTTGGAAGGAAATGCGAGCTTGAGCGAATAAGAGGCTGTCCAAGCAGTCTAGGTACAAAGAAGGTGAATATGTCATCGTAAAATATGATGCCAAGTATTACCCTGGCCAAATAACAGCCATTAACAAAAAATCCTTTTTAATCTGTACCATGACAAAAGGCAACAAATTTTGGAAGTGGCCAGAGAAAAAGGACGAAATCTGGTACACAGACGATATGGTGGTGAAGAAAATCAATGAACCCAAATTGGTAACAAAGAGGGGACACTATGACGTTCCAGAATTACATGACGACGTGTCTGATTAAAGTTACTTTGTTACTTTTAAGCATTTAATAACATTTATCTACTTATTAAACACATTTTTTGTAAAAAATAATTGTCTTCTTATTTTGGTAGTTTTTTCTTTCTAGTGCAACTGGCAACTCTTGTGTTATTGCCCTCTTCTACGATGTTGGTAGAATGATTAGGCGGGGTTTCTTTATGACTGGGGTAGTTCTGTATGGAGATATAGGCCAAATGGTCACGCGTCACAAAGTTACCCCAAATCCAGTGAAACTTTGTGCCGCATTTTGGACGGCAAGAAAATAAGAGTATTCGTGGATATTTCTAAATGAATATATACATTTATAGATATAGATTCCAGTAAGGGTTTAAAAACAAAAAAGATACAAAAAAATATTCTCAATAAATATAAAAATCTGTCACAAAGTCACCCCCGCCTACCTAAAATTATGCTTGATGGGCGAAGCGGCTCGTCCGATTGAATCTTTAGCAATCACCGCGAATAATTATCAGTCTGCGTAGTCCATACTGCAAAAAAGGATATAAAAATGATAGGCTGATAGTACAAAGTCACGTAAATTCGATTCTAAATACTCCCGAATTATCGAAGCCATCGGCAGAGGGTTTATGGAAGTTAGTGAACGACATTTCCGCGAATTTAGAGACACTAAAGGTACCTAATGCAGATTCTTGGGATCCTTTTCTTCTCCCATTGATAATAAGTCGTATAGTATTATCAGTCAAAGAAAGAACTAGAACTCATATTAAACTCGAGCGTTCCAAAGTTGAAGAATATTTTAGAATTTTTGGAGAAGAGATGCGTCACTCTACAGTGTATTCAGGGGAGTTCGAAATTACCAAAGCCTGAGCCAACGCAGATCAAAAAAGATTATACGAAGTCGTCTTCTCACGTTGTTACAACGAGATTAGCGCATAGGTATTGCGACAAAAGGCATTTTGTAAACCAATGCGGGGAATTTTTGCAATGAAGTATCGGCGATAGAATCAAGGAGGTAAAGAATAAGAATATTTGTCTTAATTGCTTAAGGAAAAATACGACAAGCGCGTGTAAAGCAAAGGGTTGCAGCGTATGCAGAGCGGGCACACATCATTCATTATTACATGATAGGAGTGCTAAAAATAGTACGGAATCTGATTCCCCGAATCACTGCTTCACAAACAAATCGCAACGGGAAACCAAAGTTAACGCTACAGTAAATCATGTTAAACAAAAAGGCGACACACACGTTATTTTATCGACAGCGCTTATCTGAGTAAAAGACTGTGGTGGCCAATATCAATAATGCCGCGCCCTATTAAGGTTGATTCTCACTATACATTCCATTTCCATACCATATTCCGTTCCGTAAATTATTGGTCCTATGAAAGGGTTAAGGGCTGTAATTATGAACTTTTGAATGAGAAATATAGTAATTTGGACTGGTCTTTCTTGCTTGATGATACTTCAGTCTCTACTAAAGTTGATAAGTTTTATACTAAGCTTTATGATGTCATCAGCACAGAGGTTCCAACTTTTATTGTTAATTTAAATAAGTATCCTTCAAGGTTCAATAGGGAACTAATTAGTTTAATAAGTAGAAAGGAACATTCTCATTTAATGTGGAAAAGGAAAAATATTGAATATTATTATAATGTATTTAAAGCACTTAGAATAGAATGTAAACAATTGCATATAGTCTTATAAAATATATAAAAACATTTAATAAAGAGTATACAGGAAGATATATTAAAGGATTTATCTCGATTTTGGACATATGTTAACAACTTCTCAAGTTCTGCTCTGCCTTGTAGTATGTATTTGGATGATTGTGAGACCAATATTGGTAATGAAATAGTTGATCTTTTTGCAAATAATTTTTCTTCAATACATAAGATTATTTCTGGTATTGAATTTGATTGTTCTCATATTCAAACATCACTATCAATGAATATTTTGGTTTTTACTGAGCAGAAGGTGAGGAAGGTTGTTGACAGTTTTATCATTGAAATTATTACCTGGTCCGGATGGTATTCCTGCCTTTTTTATTAAGAATCTTGCCAATGGCTTAACACCAATCATTACTTATTTATGTAATGATTCACTGAGACAAGGTTGCCTTCCGGATATATGAAAAAAATCTTTTGTTACTCCTATTTATAAGAAAGGTGACAGACATGATATTCGAAATATAGGCCGATTCTAAGTTATCAATCTTTCCAAAGATATTTGATGCTTATTTATGAGAAACTATCACGATATTTTAATAAGGTTGTTATTCATCAACAACATGGATTTTTATTGGGAAGATCTACCATGACTAATTTGGTTAGTTATAGTGAATATATTATTAGAAAGCTTCTTAATTCTGTTCAGGTTGATTCTGTCTACACCGATCTTGCTTCTGCATTTGACTTAGTTAATCATCAATTGTTAATCAAGAAACTTACGAGCTAATGGTATTGTTGGACCTTTGCTTTATTGGGTGTCCTCATCTCTAATTGATAGAGGATACTCCGTTAAGTATAAGGGCTATGTTTCGTCTGAGTACAAGACAGTCTCTGGGGTACCTCAAGGTACTCACACTTGACCCCTTTACTTTATTATGTTTATTAATGATATTATTACTCTATTAAAATTTGCCAAGATTTTATTATACGCTGATGATATGAAAATATTTTCCTCTATCACTTCGTATGATGACTATCTAAGTATGCAGCATGATCTTGATTGAGCTATCGTCGTTATTTAGATCTATGAAAATATGTAATGATAGACGTGATATTCCGGATATTAGGGATACTATTTCTGTTCAGTTATTCAAAGGAGAACTACGTAATTCTATTCTTGTTTATATTTAATGATTATATTTTTTTATAATGAAGTTATTTTTTTGTTTTTTAGGCTTGGTGACAGCTACTCGATGCATCTCGTACGTTGTATTTATATTATTGTATAAAGGACTATTAAGTCCGTTGATATGTTAAATAAATAAATTGTAAAAACGCCTAATTCGTATTATTATCACAACCGCCTAAGTACACAATTTCTAGAAAGTCTCTATCGAACACACTCGAACGCCTCGTTGACCTCACACCTTGACAGCTCGAGCGCCACGTAGAGAATAGTCCCACCACCAACCCCGCCTTACGCCAGTCACCTGATCGCCATAGATACCAACCATCAGCTGTCTATCGTACCACTAGTGACCGCCAGATGTCACTGTCGCCCTAAACTCTTACCAATACTCCTCAAATGGCTCACCGCCGCCTGCCTCCAAAAATTTGTTTAACAATCGGCCATCCTGAAACATTAATGTCCTCATTAATACAAGTCAACATTTAACTTTCGAGTAAATCAATCAAATCTTGCGTACCCGCTTGGTCCCTATCTAAATCACCTAAGGAATCTTCTGATTCGCCACTAACATTGATTGCGCCACTTTGATATCGCCTCAGTGCATCCGCCGCAACAGTCGCTCTAAACCGTTTGTAACCCCTTGTACTTTGCAATGAAGAAATTTCGTATCTGTCATTGCCCAACACCTTTGACACCTTATAAGGACCGTCGAATCTATTCGACACCTTTTTATTAACACCTTTTTCGCCTGATGCAGCAGCTGATTGTCTCCATAACACCAAGTCACCAACTTTATATTCGGTTGCAACCTTACGCCTCTTATCATACCTCGCCTTCATTTGAGATGCAACTCTCTGCAATCTCTCGCCCGCCACACGCCTGTTCGCTTGCAAGCGCTTTCGCCCTTGTATAGCAGTCTCATCGCCTTGCGCCAAATCTGCTACTCGACCGCCTTGGTAGGAGAACAGTAGGTCTGCCGGGGAAAATCTTGTACTAGAACTTACTGTATGATTTCTTCCTCACAGAATCTCCGGTAGTTGTTCGTCCCATCTCGCTTCAGTCTCTGCACTCGCCGTGATCGCCTCCAACAGTGTGCGATTCTGCCTCTCTACTTGGCCATTCGCTCTCGGAGTAGCGATTGCATTTTCCACATGCTTGATGGCTTTTTCGCACATGAAAGCTGAAAATGCCCTGCTGGTAAATGCCAAACCTTTATCAGTTATTATACGCCTTGGGTACCCAAATTCTCCGAATATCCACCTCAACTTTTCAATAGTTTCTGCAGAGCTGAGCGTCTTAGTAGGCTGCGCCCACGTGTATTTGGTAAAAGCGTCTACCATTACCAGTAGATAGCTGTTCTTTTTAGTACTTTTGACAAGGGGACCTAAATGGTCTAGATGCACTGTATCCATGGGTACCGCCTTCTTTTCAGAAGGATGTAAAAATCCTTCGCCTCGCCCGTGAGCACCTTTCGCATAAGCACAGTTTAGACAAGCCGCCGTATACTTTCGCACAAACCGCCTCATTTTCGGGAACCAATAGGTTTTCTCCAAACATTTGTTATAACCAGGATGTCCGATCTCGTCGTGATGTTTGTGTAATAAACTAAATTTCGCAATGGCAGGAACGTACAGTCTATCGCCTTCGTTCGTTATACGCCATAGACGCCCACCTTTCACCTTAAAAGTTGTACGTAAGCACTCCTCTGGTTCTCCGCTTTCCAGCGCCCTGATAATAGACTGCACCTTCTCGTCTTGTAGCTGTATTGTTCCAAACCAATCCGCCTCAGAAATATTCACCAGATTCACCTGAACAGGATTACGACTGAGAGCATCTACGTGTCGCATCTTATCCCCTGGTCGATACTCTACCTCCATGTCGTACTCCTGGATCGCCAAACACCATCTAGCTATTCTTGGGACCAAGTCCCGTTTGAGTAGCGTCGCCCTAACCGCCGAACAATACTTTAAAATGAATACCTAGCAGATAAACCCTAAATCTCCTAACTGATTCCACTAAGGCAAGAGTCTCGAGTTCATAGCTATGATAGAGTGATTCCGCCCTCGTCGTCGCCCTACTGTAATAAGAAATCACCTGTAACTCACCATTTGTTTGTTTCTGAAACAATATTCCGCCCAACCCAACCTTACTGGCATCAGTATGCAGTTCGGTGGGTAGATCGCCATGGTAAATCCCTAAAATAGGCCTGTCGACTAAGGCCACCTTCAGATCGTCGAATGCCTTCTGTTCCATATCGCCCCATCTCCATTCCATTCCTTTCTTTGTAAGTCGAGTAAGAGGACTCGCCAACATCGCAAAGTTCTTCACAAACTTACGGAAATAACTAGCCAAACCAAGGAACTGTCGCACCGTATGGATATCAGTCGGTACGGGAAACTCTGCCACCGCCTTCACCTTCTTAGCCCCTGGCTTGATGCCTTCGCCACTCACTTCGTGCCCCAGATATTCGATTGATGTCTTCAGAAAGGAACATTTCGCCACGTTCAACTTGAAACCTGCATCTCCTATTAAGTCTAGCACCTGTCCTAATAGGGCCAAACCGCCTTCTACTGTCGTCGATGGAATCAGTAGATCATCCATATACGCCAACACCTGGTCGTGTCTTAATCCACCTAACATCTTATTAATTATTCTCTGAAACACCGCTGGAGAATTCGCCAACCCAAATGGCACTCTTGTATACTCGTATTGCTCATCTGGAGTGATAAACGCCGTCTTATCAATGGAATCAGGATGCATAGGTACCTGGTGGTAACCTTGCGCCAAATCTAAGGTTATAAAGAACCTTTTGCCCGCCAATCGATCCAATTGATCTGCAATCAGTGGAATAGGATACCTATCCTTGACTGTAATTGTATTTAACGCCCTGTAGTCCACACATAATCTAATACCACCATCCTTTTTTCTTACTAGAATTATGGGACTAGCATACGCCGAATTAGCCTCTCTGATGACGCCACTACTCAGAAGTCCTTGCACCTTGTCTCTTACCTTTTGTCTCTCAGAGTACGACAGCCTATATGGTCTATAATATACAGGTACATCTTTAGTTAATTTAATTTCCATCTCGCCTAATTGAGTCAAACCCAAATCACCTTCACCCCTCGAAAAACAATTCGCCTTTTCTGACAACAATTCTATCAATTTTTTTCCTATCTAAATCGCTTATATCGCCTACATTAAGTTTATCAAAATTAATGGTTTGAATGAGACTCACCTGTGCATTAGTGGTGTTAGATGTCGCCTTACGTTCCGCCTCTGTGCACCGACTCATCTGGCTACTACTCGCCATTTCTTCCAGTGGACTTCTCCTGGACCTAAATTGGTCACCGCCAAACAAGATCTTCCTCCCGTACACCTTATAATTCCACTAGGAATGGTTATCGCCGCCTCGCCAACATCGAAGAGTTTTGTCTTTAAAACCACTTCCTCGCCTTCTGAAGCATCTGGTACACACACCTCCAAACGTGTCACCCATAGCGGTTTGAGCGTCACATCCTCCTCCAAATGGATGTTACGTCGCCGACACGCCTCCCTGTCGCCAAGGCTCATGTCCTTGAAGGCGTCCTCCACGTCCGACTCCTCCACAAACACTGCTTTGCCGCCCTTCACCACCAACGCCACGCCTTGTCCTCCTATCGCCGGTTGCCCTAAAAAAATGTCAGCATTAGTGATATCACATTTCTCCTTTTATCTCCTTTCGCCTTTCTTCTTCTCCTGGTCCCGTCTGGCTGGACAATTGTCGAACCAGTGGCCCTCCTTGCCGCACCAGCTGCACCTCTCCGCCTTGGGCTTGGGACAGTTTCGGCTTTGGTGCGTGCCGTACTCCTGGCAGTTGTAGCACCTAATCCTCGCTGTCTCGCCTGTCGCCTGCCGCTTTGTGGGTAAAGCCGATGGACTGGAAACTCTCTTCGCCCTAACGCCTGAAGTCGAGGGTTCCTGTCTTTCGGGTCTTTCCGCCTTCTCTGATCTTCTCGCCACCACCATCGACGCCGGTGTCCTGTAGTGCTCTAAGCCTGCAAGAAAGTCAGAATAAAGCGCCTCTGGTGACTTACTCCTGCAAGCAAAAGCATTCGCCCAAAGCTCCTCCGGTAGGCCGTGAATTATGCAAGAGACCGCATCCTCGCCATGGATCTTCGATCTCTCACATAACGCCAACTTCGCGTGGTAGTACGACGTCATGGTTTCGCCAGTTTCCTTGCGCCGCTCTACCATCTCCATCAGCCCCGTGAAGAAGTCGTGTTGCCTGGGAAACGCCTTCTTGAGGTTCGCCTTCCACTCTTCCCAGGTGTACGTGAACACGTCCAATCGCCTTAGCCAGGTTCCCGCCACGCCCCTAAGCTTCACCTGCATGAGGTACGACCTTTCGTACTCGGACCACCCGTGTACGTCGCCTAACTGGTCGATCAAACCTAAAAACTTGCTAACGTTAGAGTATTGATCGTCGGGATCAAACTCCTCCACGATGGCGCCCACTTCCATCAAATCACCACGTCGCCGAGTTGTCGCCGTCTCCGTCGCGCCCCCTGAAGTACTCGCGCCCGCCGAGGTACTCGAAGAAGTCGAACCGCCCGCCAACTGCCGGATTTCGCCCATCACTTTGTCCATAAATGCCGACATGCACCCCGCCATGCGCTCGTCCACTAGCTTCAGTAAACGGTCGTCGGGTCGGTCAACCGCCGTTGTTGACTCACCCATGTCGAGGTCTTCCATCTCGAAGTCCAACTCCAACTCGGGCTCCTCAGACCTATCGCCCCCCTTCTTATCCGCCATCTCGCCAAACACTTGCACACACACACACACTCGTGTCCGTGCCACACCCAATCACCAATATCACTATTTAGTTACTCACTGTTTCTGTTGTTCGCCGTAACGCCACAAAAATCAAGAACTAGCCATGGTAATCCCATTGAATTGTAAAAACGCCAAATCCGTATTATTATCACAACCGCCTAAGTACACAATTTCTAGAAAGTCTCCTTCGAACACACTCGAACGCCTCGTTGACCTCACACCTTGACAGCTCGAGCGCCACGTAGAGAATAGTATTAGATAACATATTACAACGTATATTTTTAGAAAAGACACATTTTAGGATGCCATCATACCTTATAATTGAAACCAAGATACACATATTAAATTATCAACATTTCACAGTTTACTACACAGACTAATCAGTTTTCCTTTAAATCCAAGAAATTTTGATAACGAACTAAATTTTATTAAATTGTTAGCAACTAATAACGGCTATAATCCAGCTTTAGTAGACAAATTCCTAGGTAATAAACAAAGAAAACAAATCCTTAAACAAATATATAATTCTAGTTCCATAAAAAAACGAAAACTGGTACTCCATTCCTTATTATAAAAATGTTAGCCCGCAAATTTCTAACAACTTAAAGAAACTCCGTATAAACACTGTAAGTAGCAGTAAAAACACCATAAAGAAATTACTCATGAACAATAAAATTGATAAAGTAAACAAAAACCGAAGATC
This sequence comes from Agrilus mali, assembly GCA_029378335.1. NCBI lineage: Eukaryota > Metazoa > Arthropoda > Insecta > Coleoptera > Buprestidae > Agrilus > Agrilus mali. Next base: position 11,436,270 of record CM055659.1, read on the forward strand.
TCAAAATACTTGTAAGGATTGTGATGCTATATATTTGGGACAAACTGGGCGTAATTTTGAGATAAGACTTAAAGAGCACAAAAAATCTATTTCTGATAAAAAATTATCTACAAGTTTAGCACAACACTGTATCATATCAAACCATTCCATTAATGATGAGAGCCTCTCTATCATTCACATAGAAAATAAAGGACAAAAACTTAATTATTTAGAAAAAGTTGAAATACAAAAGGCCATTAATGCGAAACTAAATATTACAAACGAGAACAAGGAATACTTGAACAGCTATTTTGAAATTGATATCACAAACAAATAACCAGTTTCCCAAATAAATAGCAACCATAACATTAGTATAAATTGTACCCACTTCTAAATTTTAAGTTACTTTTAAGAAACTGTCTGATGATGACAGCAATGTCGAAACAATTACTGTTAAAGTCTTCTAATAATAAAATGTAAAACAACAGTTTGTGTTTGTTATTTGCTAATTAATAATATAGTGTTTTCATTTTTATTAGTTTTTTTAATTTATAGCATAAGATGACTGCAAAAGCTATTTTGAATTCGGAAAAAGTCCTAACTGACGAGGACTTAGAGCACATTATTAACATAAGTGATTTTAGTTATATAGGTGATATCGAGGACAATAATGAACAGTTTGAATGGATGTTGGTTACGACAGTGACGATAGCATCACTGATAAAAACTACGTTCCAGATCCACTAGATGAGAAAAGATACAATGAAGAACTACAAGAAATATGGGGCTATAATGAGGAGTAGGAGAAGGAGGAGGACGAGGAGGAGGAGGGGGAGGGGGAGGATTTATTTCTGAACGACGAGATACTGAAGTCTTAATTCACACAAACCAAAAAGTATTACAGTTGCAGGAAAGATATAAAATAAAAAATGCAACCACGTCACCAACAACAAGTAACCGAATTATCACTATGGATAACTGGTTTACCAGTGTTCCGCTGACAAATAAATTGCTTGAATCCAAATACAAATTAACTGTTGTTGGCACGGTTGGAAAAAATAAGAGGCAAATACCTCTGGAGTTACTTGATATAAAGTCTAAGATCTGCGGAACATCCACGGCTGTTTTTACTGAGAATACTACTTTGGTTTCCTATAAACCTAAGGAAAACAAAAATGTCTTATTGTTATCGTCAATGCATACTACAACTACACTAAATCCTACAACTTCAAAGCCGGAAATAATCAATGCATACGATTCTACCAAAGGCTCAGTGGACACCTTTGACTGACCAAATGTGTCAAAATATGTGTTGCAATAGAAAGACAAGGCGCTGGCCACTTTGCATTTTTTATAATATGTTGTATTTGGCTGCTATTAATTCTTATGTTATTTACAACCACAATCTAACATATTCTGGAAAAAAGCGGAAACTGGGATAAATTACATGCTAAAACTTTACGAACAACTTACTAGACCATGGCAGGAAACAAGATGCCAAATTCCTACATTGCCTAGAAAACTAAAGGAATCGATTTCGAATGTACTGGGAGAAATATCTCAGAATGTATATAACAAGATAGAACAAAAAGGAAAACGTACCTATTGTAGTATATGCCCGTCTTCTAAAAGAAGAATGACAACAACATATTGCTACAATTGTCCACGATCCCTGTGTGGAGATCACCAAATAAAAGTATTGATACGTAATTTACAATTTCATTTATTTTTCTCAACACTTTTTATTAAATTAATTCCAACACAACAACGATTCAATAACTATCTCGATAACAACAATAACTCAATATCTATTTCGCTTGTCAATCGCTTTTCTTCTCTTCGAACTTATCTCTGTGACTCTCTTCTATCAAATACTGTCAAACGGTCCAACGCTGTTTCTTATATAGTATTATGGACGTTTCTAGGCAACTCTCGAAACGTCCAGCAACTCTCGGACTTTCTGGAACGCGTCATTGGTTATCTCCACACAATTTTCGCAGTCGGCGCTTGTCAACGTCAGAATGACACATCTGTCACACTGCCCCCCTCTAGCGCTGATCGTCCCGATCAGTTTCTTCCACTGCGTATGGAGCTAACCGGTCGAGGTGTACAACTTTCATCTTCAATTTGGGGCCTCGTTGTATTCTGTAGACAACATCGTTTATCCGGGTAATCACTTTGTAATTTAGGGCACCTTGCTTTATTGTTATTATTGCGAACTAGGTTATAGAGCCATACACGGTCGCCCTCCCTGAATCCAGTAGAATTCGCTTGCTGATCGTAGCGGGTCTTCATCCGGTCACTTTCGAATTTTATTCTTGTTCTGACGGCTTTATGGATTGTGTTAAGCCGCTCGCGTAGTTTAGATACATAAGCGTCCGTGGACAGCGAAGAATCTTCAGGTCGACCAAACATTACATGAGTAGGTAGTCTCAGTTCTTTCCCGAATAGCACGCAGGAAGGTGTCTGTCCGGTGGTCTCGCGTATGGATGTTCTATAGGCCAGAAGGAATAAGGGAATGTGGCGATCCCAGTCGGTCTGATGATCGTTCACGAACATCCTTAGGTTGTTTTCTATAGTGGCATTAAATCGCTCTACCATGCCATCAGACCGAGGATGCAGCGGAGTCGTTCTAGTTTTCCTTATTCCCATCAATTCACACATTCATTGAAATATTTCTGATTCAAATTTTCGGCCCTGGTCAGTGTGAATTTCCATAGGAACTCCATATCGGCTAATCCAGTTGTTTATTATTGCCTCCGCCACGGTGGTTGCATCCTGGTTGGAGATTGCATAGGCTTCCGGCCACTTGCTGAAGTAATCCATCACAACGAGGATGTAGCGGTTGCCATCTTTAGTTCGGGGAAAGGGACCAGCGATATCCATGGCTATTCTTTCGAATGGCGCTAGGACGTTATACTGGTGCATCTTTCCTCGTGTCCTGGTTCTCGGACCTTTGTTAGAAGCACATACTTCGCATTTTCTGCACCAGTCTTCCTTATCCAATCTAGCGTTCACCCAGTAATACCGTTCAAGTATTTTCTCTAATGTCTTCTTCACTCCAAAATGTCCACCTCCAGTTCCAGGATGCAGCTCTTTTATTACTTCTTTCGTCTTCTTCTGGGCAACACAACTTGTAATCGCTTCTTGGTCCCGTCCGGACTTTCCCAGATTCTTTTGAGGACTCCATTCTCGAGCTTTAGGGAATCCCATTGAGCCCAATAACATTTCGTCGTAATACTCAAGGGGCTTACATCCGCCCACGTTGGTCAAGATTCTCCTGCCTCCTTCCATTTCATGATGGGTCCAAGGTCATCATCGGTTCGCTGTTCCTCAATCAACACTGTATCTTCCCAATTCTCTTGTTTCTTCACGGTGGTATGTAGGCATGGAACTTGTTCTAATCCTTCTTTTCGTTCCACAGAAGAACAATGTTTGCAATTCCGTGGGCATGGTCGTCTTGATAAGGCGTCGGCATTACCATGGTGTTTTCCTGGCCGATGTTCAATTTGGAAATTGTACTCTTGTAAACGCTGTAACCATCTGGTCACCTGTACTTCAGGGTTTCGGAATTGCAGCAACCATTTAAGAGAAGAGTGGTCAGTTCTCAGCAGGAATTCTCGCCCATATAGATATTTGTGGAAATGTTCTATAGTTTTCACCGCGGCCAATAGTTCTCGGCGGGTCACACAATAGTTCTTCTCGGGTTTTGACAGTCTCTTGCTAAAATACGTTGCTCGCATCGGTGTCGACTATTAATGGTTTTCCAAATTCGGGATAAGTCAAAATCGGGGTGTTAGACAACTTATTTTTCAGAACTTGGAAAGCTTCTTGGCAGGTGTTCGTCCAATCAAAAGGCACTCCATTCTCGGTAAGTCTGTGTAAGGGGCGAGCCACATCCGCAAATCCCTTTACGAATCTTCTATAGTACGAACATAGTCCCAAGAAACTTCTCAATTCATGCTGATTCGTTGGTTGCGGCCAATTACGAACTGCCTCGGTCTTGTCAGGATCTGTACCAACGCCTTTACTTGATATGACATGGCCTAGGTATTTCACTTCAGTTCTAAATAACGCACACTTTTTGGCATTTAATTTTAGTTTTGCTGCTGTGAATTACTGAAGTACTCTGCTTAGATTGGCGAGATGGTCTTCAAACGTTCGCCCAAACATAATGACGTCATCCAAATAGACCAAGCAGATTTCCCAATTCAATCCTTGTAAAATGGTCTCCATTAATCTTTCAAAGGTAGCTGGTGCGTTGCATAGACCGAAGGGCATTACATTGAAATGCCAGAGACCGTTCCCAGTAGTAAACGCAGTCTTTTCTTTGTCTTCAGGATGTACTTCGACTTGCCAATATCCGCTCTTTAAGTCCAACGTCGAGAACCATTTAATTTCACTCGACAAACAATCTAACGTGTCGTCGATTCGTGGCAATGGATAGCTGCCCTTATGTGTTACTTCATTTAATCGTCGATAATCAACACAGAATCTCGTTGATCCGTCCTTGTTGCGTACCAAAACGATAGGGGAGGTCCATGGACTTTTCCATGGTTCTATTATCCCTTTCTCGCGCATGTCTTTAATCAGTGAATCGACTTCTTCTCGTTTGGCCCATGGTACTCGCCTGGGTAGCTGTTTGATTGGTCTTGCATTTCCTGTGTTGATTCGGTGGTACGCTAAATTGGTTCTTCCATAATCGGTGTCATCAATCGCAAAGACGTTCTTGGAACTATGAATTAGGTGTTCTAGCTTTCCAGTTTCCTCTTCAGTAAGATGTTCTGTTGCCTTGTTGATTAATTCTTGTAATGCTTCTGGCAGCTTCCCGTTTTCTTCCCTCGGTTCTCTAATTTGGTCCAAATGATTGATGGTGGTAATATATATAATGACGCCAATAAAATCGCTCTCGCACCTTCTCCAACGTCTTTGTTACTCCGAAGTGTCCTCCACCAACACCTCCATGGACTTCTGTCAGCACCTCATTGACTCTGTTCTTCGGGAGAACTACTTGATGTCGAATTTTAGTTCCGTCAGGGCTTTCCCACACTCTTTTTAGTACCCCATTCTCGACGATGAGCGAATCCCATAAGGCCCAATAGCTCTTCGTGATGGTACTCGTACTACTAACATCTGCCCAGGTAGGTCGTGCTGTTCCTGCCTTTTTCCACCGCAGTATCGGTTTAATGTCTTCGTCGTTATCTTGGTCTTTCGCCAGGTCTTCGTTCTGCCAGTGTTCTTCAGGTTCCACCGTCGTCTGACAGATCCTTGCCAAGTTGACTGGTTCCTTCTTTTCGGCGGCCATGCAATGTTTGCAGTTCTTCGAGCATGGTCTTCGCGAGAGGGCATCAGCGTTACCATGTTGTTTTCCAGCACGATGCTCGATGCTGAAGTCGTATACTTGTAGCCGCTGTAGCCATCGAGCCAGTTGTCCTTCTGGGTTTTTAAATTGCAGCAGCCATTTCAGGGACGCATGGTCTGTCCTTAGCAGGAATTTTCGTCCGTAGAGATACTTATGGAAATGTTCGAGAGTTTTGACGACTGCCAGCAATTCTCTACGGGTCACGTAATAGTTTCGCTCCGGCTTTGACAGTGCCTTACTGAAGTAGCCAATGACTTTCTCTTTTCCTTCCTGCATCTGCGACAGTACACCACCAATTCCTACATTGCTGGCATCCGTATCGACAATGAAGTCTGTGTCGAACTGTGGGTACGTCAGTATTGGGGCTTGAGAAAGGGTAGACTTCAGTGTTTCAAAAGCTTGCTGACATCGTTCTGACCATTGGAAAGGGACACCATCCTCTGTTAACTTGTGGAGCGGTCGAGCTATATCTGCAAATCCCTTTACGAATCGTCGGTAATAGGAACACAGCCCCAAAAAGCTTCTCAAGTCGTGTTGGTTCTTCGGGACAGGCCAACTTCTCACAGCTTCAGTCTTGTCAGGATCAGTTCTTATTCCTTCTGAGGTGATAACGTGGCCAAGATATTTCACCTCCTTACAAAACAGATGGCATTTCTTGGGACTGAGTTTCAACTTGGCTGCTGAAAGCTTCTTGATCACTTCTTCGACATTCTGGAGGTGGTCTTCGAATGTCTTTCCCAGTACTATCACGTCGTCTAGGTACACCAGACAAACCTTCCAATTGAGCCCTTGTAGCACATTTTCCATAAGTCGCTCGAAGGTGGCGGGAGCGTTACATAGTCCAAATGGCATAACGTTAAAGTGCCACAGCCCGTAACCAGTCGTGAATGCGGTCTTCTGCTTGTCTTGTGGATCCAGTTCAACTTGCCAGTATCCACTCTTCAAATCTAACGTTGAAAACCATTTGGCACCAACCAAGCTGTCAAGGGTGTCGTCGATTCTGGGTAAGGGATAGCTGTCCTTTAAGGTTACGTCGTTGAGCTTCCTGTAGTCAACGCAGAACCTGGTCGATCCATCCTTCTTCCTAACCAACACTATCGGAGAAGCCCAAGCACTTTGTGATGGTTCGATTACCCCCTGCTCTTCCATGTTCTTCACCAGGTTGTTGACTTCTTCTTGCTTAGCCCATGGAACTCTTCTAGATGGTTGTTTAATAGGACGAGCTGATCCCGTGTCTATACGGTGGTATGTCAGATTCGTTCTCCCAAAGTCGTTGTCAGAGAGGGCGAAGACGTTTCGATACTTGCTGAGTAGTTCTTCGAATTTTCTAATTTGTTCGCTGATAAGGTTTGTGGCCGAACGCTGCACTAAGTCTCGAAGAACGGTTGGAAGTGGTTCGCTCTCTGCCATTGAGGATTTAGCTTCGACTTCGCATTGGAGGATGGACACCACGGGTTCAAGGACTCCTACTTCCATTCCTTTACACACTTTTTGCTCGAAGTCCTTCAGATTGACCACTCTGACAGATGCGTTCGGCGTCCCAGTTCGAATTAGTGTTCGTCCTATCAGTATGGCTTTCTGTGTCAAATCCGGGTTTTTGGCTTCTACTATCCCCACCAAACCATCCGCACCTTCGCCGTCGATGTTTATTTTGAGAACTACCTCGGATCTAGCAGGTAGTAATCGGTCTTCTGCTACGATGACCTTTCGAAGACCGTACTCTTTGGTGGGGTTTGTCATCACCAACTCTTCCTTGCCGATGCGTAAAATGCCGGAACCCAAATCCAGATTAATTTTGTTTCGTTCAAGAAGATCCAATCCACTGATCACGTCGTCGGCGACATCGGCTACCAGTGCCCTGTGTCGAAGGCATACTTCTCCCAATTTCAATTCGATATCGCATTCTCCTCTAATCGGCGCTGTTTCTCCGGTAACCGTGGTCAAACGTAGCTTCCTCTGCAGGGGACGGATTCTCCACTCGCTAACGATGTTCGGCCGGATTATGGTCTTAGAAGCTCCCGTATCGACCACCATTCTAACCTTCTTGTTGTTGATGTGACCTTCGACGAATAAGGACTTGCTTCCGTTTAGTTGGGAAACGACGATTTCGGCTGGGGCTTGGTGGGGAGAAGCCAACTTGCGCCCCTCAAAGTTGGCTGATCTTAGTTTCCCGACTGCTGTCGGTCCGCACGGCGTTCTTCGGCCGGGCAGTCTCGCCGTAAATGTCCGTGCCTTCCACATTCCCAGCACCTTGGTCTTCCTTTGTTTTGGCCACAGTCTCGGGAAAAGTGACCGACCTTCCCGCATTCCCAACATTTGGCCGATTCTCTCTTGTCGTTGATGGTAGTCTTCTTGACAGTTTCGACGCATTCTTTAATCAGCCTCGCAACTTCATTCTTGTATTCGTCGTCTTCAACAGCTGTTTGGCGTACACGCACGTGGCCCTTGGAAGCTTGTTTTGCAGCTTCGAATTCTAAGGCGTGCGCCAGTGCGTCACTCGCAGTCTTATGGCGGGCCAAACGGAGAACTTGCTGTAAGTCGGTGTCCCTCACGCCATCGACGAATGTTTGGACTGCTAGTTGGTCTGCGAAGTCCTGCGGAGCGGTAGGATAGGCCAATCTAACTAGACGTTCCACATCGGCCTCGAACTCCTGTAGATTTTCTGATGTCTTCTGATTGCGACACTTCAGTTGAGTCTGGTACACTTGTTGCAAATGTTTGTCGCCATATCTCATTTCAAGTCGCTCTAGCAGCGCAGAAAAGTCCCGTTGTTGGCTTTCCGGAATACCTTGAAGGACATCCAATGCTTCTCCTCGCAGGGCTATGACCAGCGCCGTTGCTTTCTCAAAATCGTTCCAGTTGTTTGCTTCTGCCGCTACCTCGAACTGTCTTTTGTATACAGACCAGCAAACTTTTCCGTCGAAAGTCGGTGGTTTAATTCTAATCGTCTTAGCAGTGTCTTCGGACTTTACTTCACTTGCCGGTTTTGTGTTCTCGAACTTCTGTCTCATCTTCTCTACTTCCTTTTGTACTTCTTCTTTCAACTCATCTCTTAGCTTTTCTTGTCGTATCTCCAATTCTTGTCGTACTTCCTGTAACTCTTCTTTTAATCCTTCTTGCTCAATTTTTATAGTCCTTATATCTTCGACCAATTTCTCTTGAACTGCCTTAATTTCTTCTTTGCTTGCTTTAATTTCTTCCTTCATTTCTTCTTGTGCTAATTTCATTTCGTCCTGTCCAGCTTCCATTTTATTCTTCAATTCTTCCTTCATTTCTTCCTGGCCTGCCTTCATTTCTTCCTGGCCTGCCTTCATTTCTTCCTTCATTTCTTCCTGGCCTGCCTTCATTGCCTTCATCATTTCCATTAAAGCCTTTATTTGTTCTTCCATTATCGCTGATTGTTTTCTTGTTACTGGCATAAGGCTTCAAAATTCTTCTTCTCTTCGGACCTCTTCTACGATCTGTCGCACTAACTTTCTTCGGGAATCTTCAATTCCCTTACTATCCCATTCCTGACACCAAATGTGACGTGTTCGGTCACAGAAAACACAATTAACAAAACAAATCAACGAATTTATTTAAGTACTAAAGTTAATTTGATTACACTACAGTTATAAACAATTCTGCACAATTTATTTCACTAAAAGTCTCCTTTAATCGCCGTTCCGGTAGACACTATCTATCCCTCTCTTTGACACTATCGCCTCTATGACACTATCGCCTCTATGGTTCGCCTGTATCGCCTATCGATCGCTTTGCATCAGCTGTTACTGTCATTTGTCAACTAACTCGGTGTGAGTGTCTCGTCCGCTTTTATAGTCTTCTCAGCCTTTTTCTAGGGTATTCTACAGCCGTCTAGTATTCCAATTGTTTTCCCATTGATCTTTGCTGGTGTTTTCTAGATGTTTCAGGAAAGCCGAGAATATTCCTTATGTAATCAGGGAAGATGTTCATTAATTATGTTCACACCAACTTAATTGGCAAGTACTCGTAACAATACTGAACAAAAAAATTATATCAATAACGTTAACCACTTGTAGAAATAGGAATGAATCGGTGAAGTAACCCATAGCCACAACACCCTCTATGTTCTCATCCGCATAAAGTTGAATCCATCGACTCTCAATGTATCTTCGAGACTGTCCATCTTTTCCAACAAACGCAAGTTATACAGAGTAAAGGTCTTGTATGTTTTCAATAGTAAAGACGTTTGTTCCATTCACATTTTTTAAAATAATAGATTCCCAGTTTTTCTTCCCCATACATGGGACATCAAAATCTTTATTAAAATTTTTACAAACATAGGTTTGATAACCAATCGTATTGTCTGGTCGTGAAATGTAGAGAGTATTGTTGTACAAATATGTTAAAATTAGTAATGACGACACACTGATCATGATTGCTTTTCCATTACAACTGAGATGATGAATATTAGCAACATATTCTTATTGTATAACCCCCTTCCGAATATATGTGTGTAGTGGAAGGGGGTTTTGCATAAGTTGTGCGAACGAGCAAAGGAGCGATAGATGTTTATCAGAGGTCAGTGTGGTTAAGTTAGTAAAACAAGAAAACCTTTATTGAAAAGTTTAATAGTGTGCGAGTGAGTTATGAACAGAAAGAAATACGTGCTCTGAATTCATTGGAATTGAACCATCCGTATCCCATACAATCCTTCAAAAAGGTGAATACAAAATGGGGACCTCGTCTGATGACCGATTTGTACAGTTTCGTTGTATTTCTTTCATCCAGACATGCAAAAGCTTTTAGAGAGGCAGAGATCGAGGATATGAATGATAAAATTGATAAACAAGTGGGTCAACCATCGATCTGTCTCAAAGGATTTGTAGGAAAATCATCTGATGTTGTAATACAAATGTAAAATGTATAACAAAAAGTAAAATAATGTGACGTGTTCGGTCACAGAAAACACAATTAACAAAACAAAACAACGAGTTTATTTAATTACTAAAATTAATTTGACTACACTACAGTTATGAACAAGTCCGCACAATTTATTTCACTAAAAGTCACTTTTTAATCGCCGTTCCGGTAGACACTATTTATCGCTCTCTATGAACACTATCGCCTCTATGGTTCGCCTGTATCGCCTATTGATCGCTTTGCATCAGCTGTTACTGTAAACTGTCAACTAACTCGGTGTGAGTGTCTCGTCCGCTTTTATAGTCTTCTCAGCCTTTTTCTAGGGTATTCTACAGCCGTCTAGTAATTCAATTGTTTTCCCATTGATCTCTGCTGGTGTTTTCTAGATGTATCAGGAAAGCCGAGAATATTCCTTATGTAATCAGGGAAGATGTTCATTAATTATGTTCACACCAACTTAATTGGCAAGTACTCGTAACACTGCCCCCTTCTTAGAATTGATCGTCCCGATCAATGTCTTGACCTTTGTAGGGCGCCAGGCGGTCCAAGTGTACAACTTTCATCTTGGCCTTTGGTCCTCTCTGAATACGGTAGACCACGTCATTCAGCCTTCTGACCACAGTGTAAGGTCCTTCCCAGGCTCGCTGTAGCTTCGGTGAGCGTCCTTTCCTACGGACAGGATTGTAGAGCCACACCTGGTCCCCTTCTCTGAATCCTGTGCTATTGGCTCTCCGGTCGTACCTGGTCTTCATGCGGTCACTCCCTACTTGGATTTTGTTACGAACGGCTCTATGGATGGTATCGAGTCGTTCCTCTAGCTGCTATGCGTAGTCGGTAGCCGAAGGTCGCCGATCTTCTGGGTGTCCAAACCGGATGTCTATCGGTAACTTCAGCTCTCTTCCAAATAAAATGCTGGCTGGTGTTCTGCCGGTGGTCTCATGAACCGCACTTCGATAGGCCAACAGGAACAAAGGTATGTGCTGGTCCCAGTCTGTCTGGTGATCGTTGACAACCATTTTCAAATTTGTTTCCAGCGTCGCGTTAAACCGTTCGACCATTCCGTCAGATTGTGGATGTAATGGAGTGGTCCTAGTTTTCTGTACTCCTAGCAGCTCACAGACTTCCCGGAATACCTTGGATTGGAAGTTCCGTCCCTGGTCAGAGTGGATCTCCATCGGAACTCCATACCGACTGATCCATTGGTTCACCAGCATTCCAGCGACCGTAGTAGCTTCTTGGTTTGGGATTGCGTACACTTCGGGCCATTTGCTAAAATAGTCCATCACTACCAAGATGTACTTATTGCCAGCAGCTGTTGTTGGGAATGGTCCTGCTACGTCCAGAGCTATTCTCTCAAATGGGGCACCAACATTGTACTGCTTCATTCGCCCTCGGCTTCGAGTCTGAGGTCCCTTGGCTGACGCACACGTTGGACACTTCCTACACCAATTTTCGACGTCTCTTCTACACTTTAGCCAATAGAATCGCTCTCGCACTTTCTTCAACGTCTTTGTTACTCCGAAGTGTCCTCCACCAACACCTCCATGGACTTCTGTCAGCACCTCGTTGACTCTGTTCTTCGGGAGAACTACTTGATGTCGAATTTTAGTTCCGTCAGGGCTTTCCCACACTCTTTTTAGTACCCCATTCTCGACGATGAGCGAATCCCATAAGGCCCAATAGCTCTTCGTGATGGTACGCGTACTACTAACATCTGCCCAGGTAGGTCGTGCTGTTCCTGCCTTTTTCCACCGCAGTATCGGTTTAATGTCTTCGTCGTTTTCTTGGTCTTTCGCCAGGTCTTCGTTCTGCCAGTGTTCTTCCGGTTCCACCATCGTTTGACAGATCCTTGCCAAGTTGACTGGTTCCTTCTTTTCGGCGGCCATGCAATGTTTGCAGTTCTTCGAGCATGGTCTTCGCGAGAGGGCATCAGCGTTACCATGTTGTTTTCCAGCACGATGCTCGATGCTGAAGTCGTATACTTGTAGCCGCTGTAGCCATCGAGCCAGTTGTCCCTCTGGGTTTTTAAATTGCAGCAGCCATTTCAGGGACGCATGGTCTGTCCTTAACAGGAATTTTCGTCCGTAGAGATACTTATGGAAATGTTCGAGAGTTTTGACGACTGCCAGCAATTCTCTACGGGTCACGCAATAGTTTCGCTCCGGCTTTGACAGTGCCTTACTGAAGTAGCCAATGACTTTTTCTTTTCCTTCCTGCATCTGCGACAGTACACCACCAATTCCTACATTGCTGGCATCCGTATCGACAATGAAGTCTGTGTCGAACTGTGGGTACGTCAGTATTGGGGCTTGAGAAAGGGTAGACTTCAGTGTTTCAAAAGCTTGCTGACATCGTTCTGACCATTGGAAAGGGACACCATCCTCTGTTAACTTGTGGAGCGGTCGAGCTATATCTGCAAATCCCTTTACGAATCGTCGGTAATAGGAACACAGCCCCAAAAAGCTTCTCAAGTCGTGTTGGTTCTTCGGAACAGGCCAACTTCTCACAGCTTCAGTCTTGTCAGGATCAGTTCTTATTCCTTCTGAGGTAATAACGTGGCCAAGATATTTCACCTCCTTACAGAACAGATGGCATTTCTTGGGACTGAGTTTCAACTTGGCTGCTGAAAGCTTCTTGATCACTTCTTCGACATTCTGGAGGTGGTCTTCGAATGTCTTTCCCAGTACTATCACGTCGTCTAGGTACACCAGACAAACCTTCCAATTGAGCCCTTGTAGCACATTTTCCATAAGTCGCTCGAAGGTGGCGGGAGCGTTACATAGTCCAAATGGCATAACGTTAAAATGCCACAGCCCGTAACCAGTCGTGAATGCGGTCTTCTGCTTGTCTTGTGGATCCAGTTCCACTTGCCAGTATCCACTCTTCAAATCTAACGTTGAAAACCATTTGGCACCAACCAAGCTGTCAAGGGTGTCGTCGATTCTGGGTAAGGGATAGCTGTCCTTTAAAGTTACGTCGTTGAGCTTCCTGTAGTCAACGCAGAACCTGGTCGATCCATCCTTCTTCCTAACCAACACTATCGGAGAAGCCCAAGCACTTTGTGATGGTTCGATTATCCCCTGCTCTTCCATGTTCTTCACCAGGTGGTTGACTTCTTCTTGCTTAGCCCATGGAACTCTTCTAGATGGTTGTTTAATAGGACGAGCTGATCCCGTGTCTATACGGTGGTATGTCAGATTCGTTCTCCCAAAGTCGTTGTCAGAGAGGGCGAAGACGTTTCGATACTTGCTGAGTAGTTCTTCGAATTTTCTAATTTGGTCGCTGTTAAGGTTTGTGGCCGAACGCTGCACTAAGTCTCGAAGAACGGTTGGAAGTGGTTCGCTCTCTGCCCTTGTGGATTCAGCTTCGACTTCGCATTGGAGGATGGACACCACGGGTTCAAGGACTCCTACTTCCATTCCTTTACACACTTTCTGTTCGAAGTCCTTCAAATTGACCACTCTGACAGATGCGTTCGGCGTCCCAGTTCGAATCAGTGTTCGTCCTATCAGTATGGCTTTATGTGACAAGTCCGGGTTTTTGGCTTCTACTATCCCCACCAAACCATCCGCACCTTCGCCGTCGATGTTTATTTTGAGAACTACCTCGGATCTCTAGCAGGTAGTAATCGGTCTTCTGCTACGATGACCTTTCGAAGACCGTACTCTTTGGTGGGGTTTGTCATCACCAACTCTTCCTTGCCGATGCGTAAAATGCCGGAGCCCAAATCCAGATTAATTTTGTTTCGTTCAAGAAGATCCAATCCAATGATCACGTCGTCGGCGACATCGGCTACCAGTGCCCTGTGTCGAAGGCATACTTCTCCCAATCTCAATTCGATGTCGCATTCTCCTCTAATCGGCGCTGTTTCTCCGGTAACCGTGGTCAAACGTAGCATCCTCTGCAGGGGACGGATTCTCCACTCGTTAACGATGTTCGGGCGGATTATGGTCTTAGAAGCTCCCGTATCGACCACCATTCTAACCTTCTTGTTGTTGATGTGACCTTCGACGAATAAGGACTTGCTTCCGTTTAGTTGGGAAACGACGATTTCGGCTGGGGCTTGGTGGGGAGAAGCCAACTTGCGCCCCTCAAAGTTGGCTGATCTTAGTTTCCCGACTGCTGTCGGTCCGCACGGCGTTCTTCGGCCGGGCAGTCTCGCCGTAAATGTCCGTGCCTTCCACATTCCCAGCACCTTGGTCTTCCTTTGTTTTGGCCACAGTCTCGGGAAAAGTGACCGACCTTCCCGCATTCCCAACATTTGGCCGATTCTCTCTTGTCGTTGATGGTAGTCTTCTTGACAGTTTCGACGCATTCTTTAATCAGCCTCGCAACTTCATTCTTGTATTCGTCGTCTTCAACAGCTGTTTGGCGTACACGCACGTGCCCTTTGGAAGCTTGTTTTGCAGCTTCGAATTCTAAGGCGTGCGCCAGTGCGTCACTCGCAGTCTTATGGCGGGCCAAACGGAGAACTTGCTGTAAGTCGGTGTCCCTCACGCCATCGACGAATGTTTGGACTGCTAGCTGGTCTGCGAAGTCCTGCGGAGCGGTAGGATAGGCCAATCTAACTAGACGTTCCACATCGGCCTCGAACTCCTGTAGATTTTCTGATGTCCTCTGATTGCGACACTTTAGTTCGGTTTGGTACACTTGCTGTAAATGTTTGTCGCCATATCTCATTTCAAGTCGCTCTAGCAGCGCAGAGAAGTCTCGTTGTTGGCGCTCTGGAATACCTTGAAGGACATCCAATGCTTCTCCTCGCAGAGCTATGACCAGCGCCGTTGCTTTCTCAAAATCGTTCCAGTTGTTTGCTTCTGCCGCTGCCTCGAACTGTCGTTTGTATACAGACCAGCAAACTTTTCCGTCGAAAGTCGGTGGTTTAATTCTAATCGTCTTAGCTCGGACTTTACTTCACTTGCCGGTTTTGTGTTCTCGAACTTCTGTCTCATCTTCTCTACTTCCTTTTGTACTTCTTCTTTCAACTCATCTCTTAGCTTTTCTTGTCGTATCTCCAATTCTTGTCGTACTTCCTGTAACTCTTCTTTTAATCCTTCTTGCTCAATTTTTATTGTCCTTATATCTTCGACCAATTTCTCTTGAACTGCCTTAATTTCTTCTTTGCTTGCTTTAATTTCTTCCTTCATTTCTTCTTGTGCTAATTTCATTTCTTCCTGTCCAGCTTCCATTCTTTCTTGTCCAGCTTCCATTTTATTCTTCAATTCTTCCTTCATTTCTTCCTGGCCTGCCTTCATTGCCTTCATCATTTCCATTAAAGCCTTTATTTGTTCCTCCATTATCGCTGATTGTTTTCTTGTTACTGGCATAAGGCTTCAAAATTCTTCTTCTCTTCGGACCTCTTCTACGATCTGTCGCACTAACTTTCTTCGAGAATCTTCAATTCCCTTACTATCCCACTCCTGACACCAAATGTGACGTGTTCGGTCACAGAAAACACAATTAACAAAACAAAACAACGAGTTTATTTAATTACTAAAATTAATTTGACTACACTACAGTTATGAACAAGTCCGCACAATTTATTTCACTAAAAGTCACTTTTTAATCGCCGTTCCGGTAGACACTATTTATCGCTCTCTATGAACACTATCGCCTCTATGGTTCGCCTGTATCGCCTATCGATCGCTTTGCATCAGCTGTTACTGTAAACTGTCAACTAACTCGGTGTGAGTGTCTCGTCCGCTTTTATAGTCTTCTCAGCCTTTTTCTAGGGTATTCTACAGCCGTCTAGTAATTCAATTGTTTTCCCATTGATCTCTGCTGGTGTTTTCTAGATGTATCAGGAAAGCCGAGAATATTCCTTATGTAATCAGGGAAGATGTTCATTAATTATGTTCACACCAACTTAATTGGCAAGTACTCGTAACAATAATAACGAAGAATAAAATTGCTTTTAAATGTTTCAAATTTTATTGAGTATCACTCTACATATGTTTCGGGGGATTAGCCCTTTTTCAAGAGTAATGTATTACTAATACTACTACTAATACATTACTCTTGAAAAAGGGCTAATCACCCGAAACATATGTAGAGTGATACTCAATAAAATTTGAAACATTTAAATAATAATATAGGATGAATACTATCGTAAATCGCAGTGTACGGAAGATCACCATTATCCCAATATAACCCATGAAAATTTCTGGTTAACCAACGACTTCTGTAACGAATCGAGAAGGTGTCTAACGGAAAGGGTGGTTCAAATGTGAAATTATAAACTGGTTCTTCTTTGAATGCAACAATAGCTACTTCTTTGAAAACAAATCGATTCTCACTACATTGAAAAACCCTTGTACCGTTTTAAAGGGGTTTTGGTTATTGGGTTTTATACTTCTTGAACCAAGTTTGTAGAGGGATTGTAACGTATCACACGATCATGAATGATTAAACAGTAAGCTGCTGTTTTATCTGGTACATTATGTTTAGTGTTAAATTCTAAACGAATATCGGTACTACCGGATTTCACAATTTAATTCTGATAAGAACAGTCTACTATTACAAGAGGAGCAATCGTTAGAAATTCCTTAGGATCGAATAAGGGTTCACTCACATTACTATAATACGATTGTTGAAAGTTAACATACATTTCATATAAAACAGCAAATCTGGAAACATCGAAATCTAAATTCAAATTATCGTATGGGTACATAGTGGATCCTAAGTGAACTTTAAAATTGGTTAGGTTACAGTGATCGAAAGTGCTCATATTTTTTTTTATATCATTACCTTTACCGGTTTGAAATCCGAAAATAATGAAGCGAGGTTTTTCCAACTGTGAAGTAGTTTTTACAGTCCAGTTGTGAGAATGCGATTGATTAAGTACACACGGAAAAAAGTTTATAGTTGCACTGATTATGTGGATATGATTAAAATAATATTTTTAACTTGACAATGTTAAATTTGTTTTAACAAAAGTATCATTAAATTGAATAAAAAGATGTGCTGAATATAACAATATCAATTACTCAAACGTTATGCTATTTTTGAACATATATGTTTGTTTTAAAAGTATATTGTAGCGACCAGTGACACAGTACGTGTGTGCGATAACAATTTGTATGCATGTACTTCTTATCGTTAACATGCTTACGGCACACGGTACTTTTCGTGTTATCAACTTACAAGATGTAAATCATTCTCCGGCGACAAGTAACAAGTTCAATTCTGGAATAATCGAGGACTTTCTAATTATTACTCATCATTCGAGAATCGTCAGGATTTCCTTTTCGAATTGTCTAGAAAGTTCGAAAGGTGTATATATAGTGATCATCTTTGGACCGAGGGACAATTAGTTGAAGAAAGCATCAATCAGTGCGCGAATTAAAACCGATAATAGACAAAGTGATATTGATATAAATAAATTGTTATATAAATAAGTGAATTGTTGTGATATAAATGGTAGTTCTAAGTTAGTGTTTAAGTGTTATAAATAGTGTTAAATAAATAATCGTTTAAATAAATATCTTGACTAGAAAATTCGTTACAATTGGTGTCAGGTGTGGGGTCTGCGAATCGACCTCCAGAGAATTTTCTAGTGTAATAAAAATACAAAATAAATAAAAATGCCAAAAAAATTGTTCGAGTTGAAAGTCGCTGAATTGAAAAGCGAACTGGACGAGACGAAGATACAGCCGGTACTAAGAACATCCTACAGAAGCGGCTCGAGGAGGCTTTGCTACGAGAAGGCTCTGATCCCAGCACATACGAATTCGAAGACGAATTGGAAAAGAAACTAAAGGAAAATTCAAAAGTTCTGGAAGAAAAACTAAATGAAAAATTAAATAACAACCTTGAAGAATTAAAGGAAAATTCAAAAGTCCTGGAAGAAAAATTAGAAAAATTTGAAGGAAATTTGAAAGAAGAACTGGGAAAATTCGAAGAAGAAATAAGAGAAGAATTAAAAGGAGTAAAGGTTGAACAAGAAGAAATAAGCAAAAGATTGGCCCAGCTGGAAGAAATGGTTCTGAATTCGGAGAAACGAGAGACCAGTTACCAACTCACAGAAAAAAGGCATAGCGTAGTAGACGGCAAGGAAATCCCCGTCGTGAAAGAAGAACAGGTCATTTCATCCAAAATGCACATGAAGCTACCTACGTTTGACGGTAAAACATCATGGACAACGTTTTTGACGCAATTCGAGGTAGCTGCAAAAGCCTACAAATGGACGTTAGAAGAGAGAGCTTCTTCACTTGCCCTTGCTCTACGAGATGGTGCTGGCGAAATTTTGAACACGTTACCACCGGAAGAATTACTAGACTACCATCGGCTAGTAAAAAGATTAGAGATGCGATACGGCCAAGCACATCTGACGGCTGTGTACCATGTGCAGTTAAAGAACCGACGACAGAAGACAGGAGAAAGTCTTCAGGAATACGAGGCGGATATCGCACGGTTAGTCCGACTCGCCTATCCGGGTACGGCCGATGATACCCTGGAAAGATTGGCCGTCGACGCATTTATTGACGGACTAAAGGACGACGAAATTCAACAGCGACTCCGACTGGACCGGCCGAGGACTTTGGTAGACACATTGGCCCGAGCACTGGAATACGACGTCGTCAAACAGGCGTCGCAACAACAATGTCGAGTGCGGGAACTAAAAGAAGAGTCAGCCGGTGGGGACGAAGATAAACTGGAAGAGATGATCCGACGAATAATGGCTAAAGTAGAAAGGAAGCCCAGACAAATCAGGTGCTGGAACTGTGGGAAGTTAGGCCACTTGAGAAGCAGTTGTAAGAGCGAGAGATTCGCTTCTCAAGTCAGAAAGCTACAAACAAGAACGGAAGACGCACAACGCCTACCAGAAGCCTTGACGAAATTGCGCCAGGAAGCAGGGGGCAAATGTAATCCTAACCAACGACGCTAGATAGAAGGATTACTAAAAGAATACCAAGACGTCTTTGAAGTAAAAGGTGGCAAGAAGGGACGAACCAACACCGTCCTGCACAAAATAAATACTGGCGAGGCCCAACCCATCCGCCAGCGACCCAGGAGACTACCACTGACCAAGAGAGAAGAGTACGACTTTGACATAGAACACCGAGCGGGAAGTAGCCATAAAAACGCCGACGCCTTATCCAGAAGACCTTGCCTGGATAATTGTAAACACTGTCAACGCGTCTAAGAACACGAAGAGGTCAGGAGGATAACTATCCTGGACGAGCAGTGGCAGCCAGACAACATTAAGGCAGAACAACATTCCGACGTGCTCTTAAAACCGTTCCTGGATTGGAAGAAAGAAGGCAGAAAACCGACCTGGCAGGAAGTGGCTGCCAAGTCAACAGAAGTAAAATCTTTGTGGGCTCAATGGGATTCCATTAAAGAGAGGATGGTCTCCTACATCGCGTGGTCGAGAACCAAGATGGCACCGAAAGCAGACGTCAGCTAGTGATACCGAGAAGCTTGGTAAAGGAAGTACTGCAGTGCCTCCATGACGACCCTTCAGGAGGACGTTTTGGTGTAAAGAAGACCCTTGGCAAAGTACGAGAACGATTTTACTGGGTCAACTGCAAGAAGGACGTGGAAGATTGGTGCAAAAAGTGCACGACGTGCGCCGCCAGTAAGGGACCTCAGAAGCGACAACGTGCTCCGATGCGGCAGTATAACGTCGGCAGCCCATTTGAGAGAATTGCCATAGATGTTGCCGGACCATTCCCAGAATCTGAAGAAGGGAATAAGTACATCGTAGTGGCAATGGACTACTTTACGAAATGGGTTGAAGCGTACGCCCTTCCAAGCCAGACGGCAACTACAGTGGCGGAAACGCTCGTGAAAGAGTTAATCAGCCGATTCGGAGCACCACTGGAGCTGCATTCCGACCAAGGACGAAATTTTGAGTCGGCCATATTCCAAGATATTTGTAAGATATTGGGCATTCATAAGACTCGAACTACAGCCCTACATCCCCAATCAGACGGCATGGTAGAACGAATGAACAGGACCATTAACAAGTACCTGTCCAAAATGGTCTCCAAACATCAGCGAGACTGGGATCGTTATCTGCCATTGTTCCTTTTGGCATACCGATCTTCCATACACGAAACCACTGGACAAACACCAGCCAGGGTACTGTTCGGTCGAGAGTTGCGACTACCATGCGACTTAAAGTTCGGATGCAAACCTGGCGAAGACGTGGCTGGAGAAGATTACGTCAGTGAACTCCGAAGACGATTGGACGACATCCATGACGAGATACGTTCCCATATGCAGATAGCCAGTGACCGGATGAAGGACGCATATGACATTAAGGCCACTGATGGAGGATTCCATGAAGAAGATTTGGTGTGGCTTTATAATCCGAAGCGTCAAAGGGGTCTTTCGCCGAAGCTGCAACAAGATTGGGAAGGCCCGTACAAAGTTATCAAACGAATCAATGACGTAATCTACCGAATTAGACGTACTCCCAATGGAAAACCAAGAGCAGTCCACTTCAACCGACTGGCTCCATATGCTGGGGACAACCACGAGGAAGCTCGAGTTAGAGTTGTGCAGGCTCGATCGCCAGAGCCCCAGTACGAAGAATTTATGGCCAAACAGAGCTTACACCGTAAAGCCCGATTTGGAGTCACCACCGAAGTTCAGCAGGACTTATTCACCGTCCCGAAGGAATACTCGCTGGCCCATTGTGTGGCAAGGGATTAGGACATGAGCCGTGGGATTGCCACGGTCTTTCGGAAGAAGTTTGGGCGACTACCGATGTTACTCGACCAGGCCAAAGATGGAAGAAACGTATTGCAGTTACTCGATGGGACCCAATCTATCTTCTATCTAGTCACCAAAAGCAAGTCGTCGGAGAAGCCTACCTACCACTCCTTATGGGACTCCCTGATAGAACTAAGAGAGCAATTGCTACACGCTAACATCCTGAAGCTAGCAATACCGAGGATCAGATGTGGACTCGATGGGCTGGATTGGAGGGTGGTCAGAAACATGCTGGAGGTTTTGTTCCGATACACTGGCATAGAAATCTTGGTGTGCGCCGGAAATCCACGACGAGGACCGTCACCATTGAAGACCGTTGACTGCCATTTCCACCTGACAACCGGATGCCGAAGCGGATCCACCTGTAAGTACCGGCATGATCCTCTGAAGGAACGGCAGAATGTGATCCGGGACGAATCACCCTTAAGGAGGGGGTAGTGTAGCGACCAGTGACACAGTACGTGTGTGCGATAACAATTTGTATGCATGTACTTCTTATCGTTAACATGCTTACGGCACACGGTACTTTTCGTGTTATCAACTTACAAGATGTAAATCATTCTCCGGCGACAAGTAACAAGTTCAATTCTGGAATAATCGAGGACTTTCTAATTATTACTCATCATTCGAGAATCGTCAGGATTTCCTTTTCGAATTGTCTAGAAAGTTCGAAAGGTGTATATATAGTGATCATTTTTGGACCGAGGGACAGTTAGTTGAAGAAAGCATCAATCAGTGCGCGAATTAAAACCGATAATAGACAAAGTGATATAAATAAATTGTAATATAAATAAATGAATTGTTGTGATATAAATGGTAGTTCTAAGTTAGTGTTTAAGTGTTATAAATAGTGTTAAATAAATAATCGTTTAAATAAATATCTTGACTAGAAAATTCGTTACAATATAATTATTAATTGAAGCCTTATTTATCGTTGGCTGGAACTATTTATTACGCTTTATTTAATCGTAGATAAGTTGTTAAATGAAAGATAACATTTTTATTTTAAATAATTCAACTATGTCATAGGTTTCATACAAAATCTGTATGCAGTATAATTAATATAACTACATTTTCAATAGAATTTTTTTAAATATAAAAAATATTAAATAAAACGAACAAGTTTCACCAAAAATTATATTGACTCAACAATATTGTTTCGGCCAATTCGGCCATTATCAAGAGTAAAATACAGATTACTGAAGTAAACAAATTAAGTCTGGCAGATCAATCAAAAAGCGGATTTCTGAACACTCTTACGCCATTAATAAAAAAGATTGCAAATCCGGTTTTGCCGAACATTGCGTTTCTAATGATCACCATTTAGACGTAGACAACATAAAAATCTTACACAGCAATATTCCAAAAAGTAGAAAATTGTCGCTTTTGGAAAATTTGGAAATTAAAAAAGCATTACACGAGAATTGTAACATAGTTAACAACCAAGTAGAATTAGTAACACATAATTCACCCTTAATCTTATACAAATTGTAACCAGTCCCCACCTCTCTTTAGATTTACTATATATTATCCAGACTTAATTTGTTTACTTCAGTAATCTGTATTTTACTCTTGATAATGGCCGAATTGGCCGAAACAATATTGTTGAGTCAATATAATTTTTGGTGAAACTTGTTCGTTTTATTTAATATTTTTTATATTTAATCAGTATGTTTCACAAAAAGTGCACCGTTCAAAGTTTGGGTTTGAATAGAATTTTATTTGAAATAAACAGATTATTTGTATACTTATTGTGATATTAAAAATAGAAATAATAATCCTTCGTAAACAAACCCAAAGTTTA
>CM055659.1:11459517-11540930 GCA_029378335.1 Agrilus mali
TATATGAAGTCCAATGGAGTATCAATAACAGCGTACATCGAATAACCAAATGTACTCCATTTGAGTTAGTTTTCAGAAATAAACAAATAGGTCTTCACGAAAATCCATTAACAGCCGAAATAATTCAGTTAAATGAACAAATAAATAGTGATAAGGTCAATTCAACTGAAGTCTCAAACTTATTAGATGAAAACAGAAGTAAACAATTCCAGTCTTGCGAACAAAAGCGTAAGGTCAAATCATTCATTGGTGATTTAGTTTTAGTAAAGGATCAAATACCCGCTACAGGGGAAAGTCGAAAATTACAGGCAAAATTCAGAGGCCCATACATTGTAACGAAAGTTTTAGATAAGGATAGATACATAGTAGAGGATATAGAGGGGCAACAACAGGGCTACCGCATTTACAAAGGTATTTTGTCAAGCGAACGGTTAAAATTGGTATCGGAAGGTATGAGGTAATTGAGTCATTTCCCTTGTAAAAGGTATGTGTTTGTTTCGTTTTATAATTATATAAATAATGTTGAATAAATAGATATTAAGACCAGTTTCTATCTAAATTTTGTTCTGTTGTGTAGCCTCTAAACTCACGTAGTTTTATGCTTTCCTATGTATTAGTAATTTAGATAAGTATTATTGACGAGGACGTCAATTTTGTCAGGACAGCCGAACTGTAGCATTTATTATTTGATTACTGGTTGAGTGATGTCTTTGTTTTCCTTGACTAGTTAGTTTAGTCTGCAAGAACAGATCCTTTTGTTCATGCGGGAATAAATAATGTTCACACATTCCTTTATATTGTGTATTAAAGACCAAAAGGCACATTCTACATTCTGTATTCGTCGTTATAACAACCAAGTTGCTTAAATAAATTAATAAAACAGAACGCCTGTTTGTTCATCCTGATTACTACAAGAAGTTATTCATTAGGCCGGTAATCGATACGGCGATAAATAATACGTATGTAGAATATAAACATCCGTTGGCCGTGAAACCTAAGTGGTCTCGAAAATGAGAGCATTGCTCTACGATTAATTTTTGAAGTGAAATAAACGTAATTTATGACTAACCTTTCATAACAATCTTCTTACATGTTTTTATTTAGCTGACCTTGATCTCGAAAAGATAGGCATTTCTCGACCGGCGAGTTTATAAAACCGTGTTGTTTTAAAATCTTATCAAAACATTCATACCAGCATCGAGCGGCTTGCTTTAAGTCGTATAACGATTTATTTAGTATACATACTAAATTCTCATTTTAATAGGAATACCATTAGGGACTTTCATTAATATATCCTCTTTTAAATCGCCATTGTGAAAAGCTGTTTTCACATTAATTTGATGGAATAATAAGTCATGCTGATTTGCAAAAGTTAAAAGACATCGAAAAGTACTAATTCGCGCCACCGGACCAAACGCTTTATCATAATCTAATTTATATAATTGATTAAAACCGCGAGCTGCCAGTCGTGCTTTATATTTTGTCAAATTCCGTTTTCAACATGTTTTAGTGTGAATACCCATTTACTATCCATTATTTTTACACTTTGTGGTTTCTGTACCAACATCCGCGTTTTATTTTGACTCAAAGAGTTAAGCTCTTGTTTAATTACTTTTTTCCACTTAAGTTTATTTTTATTATCAGCTATGTCTTGATAGTTTATAGAAATTATGTCATCTAAAGCCAAATCATGATCTTTATATGAAATTTACGATTTTGCCTTTAGCCTTTCGCTCCTTCTCACATCCTGTATTTCATCTCTTTTCCTCAGCTTGGAGGAACACGGATAACACAGATCTTTATCACCTAGTTCAGGGACATCTCTCGCTGGAGATGTTTGACCTTTGCCACCTGACTCTAGAGTACTAATTTTTGATTGAATGCATTTGTCAGTGACACATTGTTTATTCAAGGTTTGACTGCATTTTTCATTTATTTGATCTGTTTTACCAGGATGGATATTGTCTACGGATTTTTTATCACCCCCTTTTTGTGAGAACCACTCGTTACTCATAACTGAGTCATCCGTATTTTAACCTAAGTATCTATCAATTTCAATTGTTTCGTCAAGTTCTTTTCTTGATGTTTTAAAATTTATTTCATCGAATATTACATCTCGAGCAACTATAAGTTTTCTTGCTTTTGTAATAAATATTTTGTACCCATTTGGTACATACCCTACAAGAATTCCTTTAATTGATTTATCATCAAATTTATGTTTTCTTGTATTATTATGCACATATGCAGTGCAACCGAATACCCTTAAAAACTTTAATTTCGGTTTTTTATTATGCCACATTTCATACGGCGTCTTTTGTATTTTAATAGCTTTTGATGGGGTTATATTTGTCAAATATGTAGCAGTTAATACTGCTTGACCCCAAAACCGCTTATTTAGAACTGCATTGCACATCATTGCACGTGCCTTTTCTGTCAATGTTCTATTCATACGCTCCGGAACAGAATTTTGTTGGGGAGTGTATGGCACCGTCAAATGATATGTGATTCCCTTTTGTTTACAAACCTCTTTCATATCGCCAGATAAATATTCTCGACCGTTGTCGCAGTACAAGTGGACCACTTTCAAATTAAAATGAACCTCACTTTTGTTTACATAATCCTTAAAACTTGTTATTACTTCTGATTTATTACTCATCAGGTATGTTATCGTATAGTGAGTGTATTCGTCAATAAAATTAACAAAAGAATTTAGGGAATTTATAGAATTTAAACAGTCAATATCATTGGCTAGATCATTTGCTTTAATTTGAGCAAATTTATTTTTACTTATATGTCCTAACCGTTCATGCCATAGTTTAGTTTTAACATCTAGATTACTTAATGACGCTTGACCATTTATTGACAACGCATTTTTAACAGTAAAATGTAGAATATGCAAGTCATTTATGCGCTTACCTGTCAAGATGGTCTTGTCACCTAGTTTTGCAGGTACTTCACCTGGTGATGGAAAACCACAGAGAAACCAGTTTCTTGTATTTTTTTTACTGACAGTAGATTTAATGGAACCTCTTGAGCATACAACACCTCGCGTAGCACTCCTACATGACCCATATTGGTGATTACTTCAATATTGCCCACATGTGTTGCCCAAAAACACACTTCCTTTTTCGAAACTGCAACTTTTATGTATTCCTTCAATTTCCTGTAATTTTTGTAGAAACTTAGATCGTTGATCAGATGTTCTGTAGCTCCAGAGTCCAACATAATTTCAAATGTCGTTTGGGTTGCTCTGTATTACTTTCTGTATGAATCATGAAAGCAAAACTATTCTCCTGTTTTTCAGAGGATACTGCAGCTGTCAATATATCGGGAGAATGGGTGGAATGCATAAAACGTAGTATTTGCTAATGCTTCAAGTAACTACTTCGTTAGTGATGTATTTACTATAGAAGCGTAGTACTTACTACACTCAAAAAGTAAATACTACTATGTAAAGTGGTACATAGAAGTTTATACTTTGTGATAGTAGTATCTGCTTCAAATTTCGTAGTATCTACTACACAGTGCACAAATTTGGAGTATTTACTTCACTTTAAGTAAAGCTGCTGTTTGGGGAACTTCTTTCGTGCTCCAGTGCTCCAATATGGCCGCTTTTATGAATGTGCCAGTCAGAAAAGTGTACAAGAGGAGACGAAATTATACCGAAGATGTATATTGCAAGTTGTTCAGGTATTTATATCAATTTGCAATTCAGAAATTTTTTAAAATGATGTTAATAATTGTTATAAACTTAGTTTCTTTTTTAGATTCAACAGGGAAAATGTGGTATGGATGGCCGATCATTTCTTGGGTGATACCTTAGAAACAAGAGGTGGTGCTTTATCACCTACAAAACAAATGGAAGTATTTTTGCGAAGCTTAGGTATTATGATAAGCATTTGATGAATTATGAATGGGTGATTATGTACAAATATTTTTAACAGGAGACCCTGGGTTTGAGCAGGGAGTTGCAATGGACGTTGGTATACATCAATCTACAGTATCAAGAATAATAAAAACAGTCTCCGACTCAATTCATTCAAAGAGGGATATATGGATTACGCTTCCCACAACAGATGAGCAACTTATCGCTGCTGTTGCTGAATGAGGAGCAAGGAAATAAAGGGGTTATAGGTGCAATAGACTGTACCCACATAAAAATTTTAAAACCATCGATTCAGGGTGACGAATATGTGAACAGGAAAGGAATATGTTCAATAAACGTTCAGGCAACAAGTAATTCTGAAGAAATATTTAGTAGTGTTGATGCATCCTGGCCAGGTTCTGTACATGATAGCCGAATATGGCGGAACTCATCTGCCTATGATATTATGTATAATAACACCCCAGGCCAATATCCTGACATACCTGCTGGCTCTTTTTCCTCCGATGCAGAAAAGACAAACAATAGTGCTAACAGGGATGAACCCCAGTGCAAGGGTTGCTCTGTGTACAAGGAGAACTACACAAGTATGAAAAGCAGATTAGATATCACGGAGGCCAAGTTGAGTTATGAATTAAACGAGATTGACAACCTTAAAACTTTGAACTGCGCTCTAGAAAGAGAAAGCTTGGCAGTCACACAACTCAATACTGAATTAAAAGACAACTCTACTCTATTAAAGGAAAGAATCACTGAACTCAATAACAAACTCACAGAACATAAAAATATTCATCTGAACTATGCAGGAGCAGTCACAGGAGTAAACTCCAAAAACAAAATATTTACAACAACAAGAGAAGTTATTCCACTTGTCACCATCAAAGCCAAAACAACAACAAATAAACTAACCTACAGCATATTAAAGAAATGATCAAGCCTCTTGTCAGAGATATTAAAATAAGTAAAATTATGAACAAGGACAACCTAATTCAAATAAGATGTTCTGATAGACAGGAAATACCTAATTTGACCAAAGCCCTGAGCAATGCCCCTAAAAATCAAATAACTGTTTCAGTTGATAAACTAAATAAACCCAAAGCTAAAATTGTGAACATATCAAATTGTTACACCAAGGAAGAATTAAAAAGTGCTCTCTTGCAAAAAAATAGTGAGATCTTTAACAATGATGACATCGAAGTTATACATATTCAAAAGAATACTAGAAAAAACACTTACAATGCCACGGTAGAGCTTAAACCTGGACTGTTTAGAAGAGTCATGGACCATGGATTTGTGTATCTGGAATGGGAAAGATGCAGGATATTTGAAGACCTGGATACTAGAATCTACTTTAAGTGTCACCATTATGGGCACCTAGCAGGAAAGTGCACCAGGGAGAAAATGTGTTGCAGATACTGTTCCCAAAACCACAAAAGCGAAGACTGCACTAACAAAGCTGAACCTGTCTGTGTTAACTGTACTGAAGCAAATGCTAAATACAAATGTGATAGAGAAACTAATCATGAGGCCATGGACAAGGAAAACTGCCAATCCTTCCAATCTTGGCTATCCTACCAAAGAGGTAAAATAGATCTAATAGAAGCATAAGTCCTTCTATAATAATTAAATTATTTTTGTCTTTTTAGTATATATAAAAACTTTATATAATATTGTTATTTACTAATAACTCTGCTTATGCACATCATGAGCAAAGCTGCAATGAATGATGAAGACATCAGCCTAGCCTTGGTGGATCAAGAAAGTGTCCATGCTGATCTGAATGCATTTAATTTGGAGTTCCACTACAATGGTGGGATTACCATACTACTGGTCAATATTAGGAGTTTAAGCAAGAATCTTGACAACTTAAAGTTATTTCTCTATGGCCTTTATATAAAACCTCAATTAATAATTTGTACTGAGTCTTGGTGGGTTAAAAATGTTAACATGCACAAGTTGCAGGGATATGATCTCTACTACAATGAAAGTGTTATCAATCAGTCGGATGGAGTGGTGATTTATGTGCAGGACTCTGTAGAGTTGAACGTAAAGGTTAAAACTGTCGACTGCCTCAGGATTTTGGTCGCTGGTGTTGGCCTGGAGGATGGTAGGAAGGTGAACATAAGTGCACTCTACCGTTCCCACGATATTGATATTAAAACCTTTAATAAGTGCTTTGACACTTATTTACACAGCCTGCCCAAGAACAGCCTGAACTACATTGCTGGTGACTTCAATATCGACATATTAAACCCAGACACTGATGGACTAGATTTTCTGCTTGACTTGCTCGGTAGCGGCTACAGGCCTTGCTTTTATGGTATTACCAGACCAGGATTGAATGGAGTCGGTACCTGCATCGACAATATCTACACTAATGATGAACTGCACGCAATCTCGGCTCACAACATTCAGCATTTCATTTCTGATCATACTACACTCTGCTTAAATGTAGCCTTTAAGCCACGACACAAGGCTGAAAAGCTGAACTACCTCTACCGCACTGATTTTGGGAAGCTCAAGGACCTGGCTGGCTTTGTGAACTGGACCCTGCCCTCGTCAACTGAACTTGACATTGACGAGTCTGTTGCAGTTCTCACCAAAAACATACAGAATCTCATCACTCTATCAGCAGTTAAAAAAAAAGTACTGGCACACAGGAAGAACAAAGAGTGGCTATCCAACGACTTGGCTAAACGTTGTAAAACGAAAAACAGATTATACCTTGCTTGGAAAAGAGATAGCGACAACATGGAAAAGAAGAGAATCTACAAAAATTTTGCCAATAACTTATAAACTAAGATCAGGTCGGCTAAAGAAAGATATGACAGGCAACAAGTTAGCACTATGAATAAAACCAAGGATATCTGGAAATTCGTCAACAATAAACTTAAGGGTACTCCGGATCGCAGGGGTATAGATAGCATTGTCTCCGAAGGAGTG
Organism: Agrilus mali; assembly: GCA_029378335.1. NCBI lineage: Eukaryota > Metazoa > Arthropoda > Insecta > Coleoptera > Buprestidae > Agrilus > Agrilus mali. The sequence continues at coordinate 11,466,344 of CM055659.1, forward strand.
GAAATCTGTGAGAGAACAGAGATAGCTGAAAGATTCAATGACTATTTCAACCATCTACCAACTAATCTGGCAGCCACTATCACGGAAGCCGATGAAGATAGTGCCAGCCTTCCCACACCGACTCCTCTAAAGGATTCCATCTATCTTTATCCAGCTAATACTCAGGAGGTGATAACAACGATACTTGGACTGCGCAACACAGCCGGTGGTGATGATGGCATTGGCTCTGTGGTCTTGAAGTGCTTGGCTGATCATCTGGCACCACCCGTTGTTTCAATTGTGAACGCCTGTATGGAGCAGGGTGAATGGCCTACAGCGTTCAAATCGGCAGTTATAATTCCGATCTTTAAGAAGGGCAGTAAAAAAGATTGCTCTAACTACCGTCCCATCTCTCTCATATCTAATTTGGCTAAGATATTTGAGAAGCTAATCTATAAACGACTATACAACTTCCTTGAGTTGCACAGGGTGATCTCTGACGGGCAGTTTGGCTTCAGATTTAATCGAGGAGCAGTTGATGCCCTCGACAAATTCACTACAGGCATCTACAACTTACTCGATCAGAGTAAGCCGGTGGCTGCTGCCTTTCTCGACTTGAGCAAGGCTTTCGACGTAGTTGACCATAGGCTGCTGTTGGAAAAAATGGAGAGGATGGGGATTAAAGGAACTGCAATTAAGCTTTTTCACAACTACCTAAAGGACCGACGTCACTGTGTGCGAATCGGCGACTGTAATAGCTTGTATCTGACAAATAACATTGGAGTACCCCAGGGCTCCATATAGGGTCCTTTACTATTCATTATCTTCATTATCGACCTATTTACTGCTGCTGAAGACACCGAGCTTATTGGATTTGCTGATGACTCTGAGATCACAGTTACTGCTGAAACATGGGATGAGGTTGAAATTATTATGACAGAGAAACTTGCAAGAATTGCACTTTGGAGTAAGCTTAACAAACTCCTCCTAAATACTGATAAAACTGTCTGTATGACCATCGCTACTTACAACGATACTCTTCCAAAAGCATTCAACATCAAAATTGGATCTAAAACTTTAAAGAGAGTAACCACCACTGATTACCTTGGACTAAGAGTTGACTGTCACCTCAAGTGGAAGGAACACGCCAGTTGGACCGTCAACAAATGTAAATACATGCTTTACGCCTTTTCCAGGCTGAGCCACATATTAACCGCATCTTGCCTATTCATGATTTACAGTGGGTTGTTCGTTAGTGTGGCTACTTATGGCATAGCCTCATGGGGCTGCGCATTTAGTAATTCATTGAAGCAGTTAAGGATGTTATTTGATAAGATAAACAGTATCATCTCCAGTAAATGCAATAAACCTCTGTTAAATTTGAAACAGCAGTACACCTATGCATCTTTGAGATTATACTTTCACCAACTTGCACACACCAGGAATGAACTTCCCTCCAGGACGCGACACAAAGAACTACAATTGCCACAGACTAAACTTCGAATTGGACAGTGCACTAGTCTCTATACAGCGATCTCGATTTTTAACAAGCTGCCGGATTCTCTTAGGACCAGACCTTCAATTAGGAGTATAAAAAGCAAGATCTGTACCTGGTTAATCGATAAGACTCACTTACTGCCTAATGATTGTACCACTTGAAAATAACTCTTGAAATTAATTCGTAATTTATTTTGTCTTAAGTTTCTGCTATGAACATATAATACTTTATTTTTTTTGTATCTTTATTTAATTAGTTGTAAGTAAATACCCACCCATGTACAGAAATTCTATTTGTACTTATGGGTACAATCTACATGTATCAGCGACAACCTGTATACACTGTATATTGTTGTGGTAATAAAATTTGAATTGAAAAATTTGAATTGAATTGAATAATACCCCAAAAAGCGGCGTATTCCCCCTCACTCTTTTTGTTTTGTTTCAGTGGTAACTAATATCAAGAAGCCTTCTCAAAAGAAACAACGTAATGTAAAAACTACTGATAATTCCTCATCAGAAAGCTAACTGGACATAATTACAATGGAGAGCAGTGATTCTGATTTTTGGAATATGATGAATCAGAGTATTGTGCACAATGCGGTGGATATTATTTTGATAAAAAGGTCCCAAGTGTGACTGGTTGCAATGCATTATATGTTCTAACTGGGTTCACGAACCCCCATCAGACAAATATTGCGAAGATTGTGTCCCACTAAATCAACGAGCGAGTATCAAGGGACCACAGAAGATCTAAGTTTCATTACTGTATCACAATGTTATACTAATATACACTGTATAATATAACAGTAGTTACAATGGCATAAAAAAATACATAGTTTTTCTAATCTGATAAAATAGTCTTATTCTTATGAGAATCACATGTTGCCATACTTCCCCAACGTATGTTGCCATATTACCCATGGATCCGGGTAATATGGCAATAGTGTATAATTACAGATTTATGGTTGTAACATTATTGCCACGGGGGAGTATAGCAACGAGAATTTCACGTTTTATACCTGCTTATATAAGCTCTAAGTAGCAACCTTCAAGTTGCGATTTAACTCGTTAGTTTTTAGAATGTGACCATTTAAAGTTTAAGTTGCCATATTCCCCCATTTTACTCTATTTGCCGCGCTGTTGCACCTTCTGGTATATCACCTAGCATGGAATCATCCAAATGCTCGATTATTTGCCCTTTTGCAAATCGTTTCCATTTTCTCCATTCATCCGTTATTTCATCTGGCAATTCTTCATCTAGCACACTTAACGCACCTCCTTGTTCAACAATTGAACGTAACCGGTACTTCCACGCTAAATAGTTATCACCGCTAAAAGGCTTCATATTATGTTTTATGCCTTTTTCACTTGCCATTTTAGAGTCTGGGCCCATAACCTTTTGGGACTATGGGTTAATAAAAAATACAGAATTTTATTCACGCAGTTTTATTTTTTTTATTTTTAGGTGTTAACTCTATAAAGGTTTTTAGTAAACTATTTGTATATCGAAAAATAAGAACAAAGACAAAAGAGGTTGTGTATATACAAATCTTTAGTCAGCGTTTTTCCGCCAGCGACTTGGCTTTCATGTGAATAGTATAAACATCATAAACATGTCAGATGAAATATAACAGATTGAATATATAAGTTGCTTTGATTTTTGTAATCTCCAACAATTTCATTAATCATTTTATCGTAAATATCCTTTCATTTGGTTTCTAGTCTAATTTATTGTATGGTTAACCATATCCAAATTTACTTGATGGAAACTCATGGTAATAACAAAATAAACTCACTGTTTGTTTCCACAATTAATTAAATAAACTTGACAATTCTTTCGCGTCACTAACGGTTCATTAGAAGTGCAACTATTAGTAAACTAACATTAAGACTACGTAACATATATACGTTAAAGTTAGGGAGGGGGTTGTTTAACAAAAAGATTTAATAAGGGTAAATTATAAATGTCTATTTGGTCGTTTAGCAAACTATTTTTTTTTAATATTTATTTATTTGCATGGTTTCTAGCAGAGAAAATTTGTAGCTTTTATTTTCAACATGTAATATTTCGTAATCTTCGTTAAAATTATGTCCTTCGTCATTTAGGTGTTTTGCGTAATTTGAGTCGAACGATTTTTTATGTTCAATAATTATTTTTTTAAATGTTCATCCGGTCTGTCCAATATAGATTTTGTTACACGAAAGACAATTCAATTTATATACGCCTGATCGATTTTCTATATCGGTCTTATCTTTATTGTTTTTAATAAGTTTACCTAGCGTGTTTGTTGTATAGTAGGCAATTTTTACATTGTTATTAGTAAAAATTCTTTTTAAACTGTTACAAGAGTTATTTAAATATGGTATCGTTTTGTAATTATCATTTGTATTACATTTAACAGAGGGGTAAACGTTGTTTATAATTTGTTTGAACATTAATTTATTTAATATATTATTTACGATCTTATCGTTATAATTACTAATAACTGCTAAATTTTTAATAATTTTTAATTCTTTTACAAAATCAAACTTGGTCATAGGAATATCAGTGGCGTAACTACCGGTGTTCCATGTGTTCCAGGAACACAGACCCCCGAGCTTTGGGGCCACAACATGGCGGGCGATAATACTCACATATACATATCCGAGCGTGCATTCTGTCATTTCGTGTCATAGCTAACTATGACACGAAATGATAGAATGCACGCTAGGGCGAGCCTTGGAACAGACACTCGGATGGTAAGGCTGGATTTGCCTCATTATACGTAACAGCACGGTTATATTTAGGTTCCAGAGACAAACGACGCATCTCAAGTAGGAGAATGCCACGAAATCCCGAATGATGAAAACAAATTTGCTGATATGCGACCTGTTCTGAAAAATGACATGTCATTATGGGCATCGTGGACTCACAACAGAAGAAAAACGCTTCTTAATTCAGCAGGATCCAAACCAACCTGACGACCCGCTTCCTCGTGACAAGAACGGTCGAAGTTTCATTACAAGAAAACTCAAATCCGGTATTGTAGCAGAGCGTCCATGGTTGTGCTATTCTAGCAACTTGGATCAATGTTATTGCTTACCTTGTTGGCTATTTTCTAAATCTAAAGATTCATTGGCCAATGGCGTCAATGACTGGATACATTTACAGCAAACCTTGTCTCGACACGAAAGTAAAAATGAGCATAATCTTTCTTGTTGCATATTCGATAAGTGGCGCCTAAATCAAACTGTAGACTTTGAACTTGAAAAAGAGATAAGAGAGAAGGAATCTTACTGGAAAAATATACTGACTCGAATAATAAATGTAATTTTGACATTGGCCGCTTGTAATTTAGGTGCCATTTCGCGGTCACGACGAGTCTCTAAATCCTAATAATCCGGAAACTTTTTAGTCCGTTATCCAACTGCTGAGTCATTACGATCCGGTTTTGAAAGATTTACTGGGAGAAACAACGAAAAATTCCATAACGTACTTGAGCCCAGCTATACAAAATGAGATCATCAATTTACTCGGTAATTGTGTGAAAAAGAATATTCTTTCTACTGTTCGACAAGCTCCGTTCTTTTCTGTAATAGTAGACTCTACTCAAGACATTACAAAAGCCGATCAACTCAGCACTGTTTTGAGATACGTCACTATTGAGAAAGAGTACGTAGGCTTCATTCCAGTTATAAGTCAAACTGGTAAGCATCTCGGTAAGGTCATAGTGGATGATGTCATAGGTGGTAATGATCTTTCTGTTACGAAATTGCGTGGACAAGGGTATGATGGTGCAGCTAATGTGTCTGGAGTCCAAGCTGAAGTTTTGAAAGTAGCTCCAAATGCGCCGTATGTTCACTGCGCAGATAACGAAGTGAATTTAGCATTAAAAGATTCAGTCAAAAGCGTGGAAGAAATAAGGAACTTTTACGATTTTATTGAAAAAGTGTACGTTTTTTTCGGAAACAGTATAAAGCGCTGGGCACTGTTACAAGAAAATGTTAAAAATAATGAGAGTTTGACTTTTTAAAAACTGAATCTGACTCGATGGTCATCTAGACATGATACTATAGAAGCACTTCGATTTAGATTCACTGACATTTGGAAAACACTTACTAAAATAATTTTGACATCAGCGAATAAAAACGAAAAAGATGAAGCTACGTTCCTGAGAGACAAATTGCAAACGTTCGAGACTATTTTCCTGATTGTTCTAGAGAGTAAAATTTTAAAAATCATCAATCCCGTTTCCAAGGCACTGCAAAATAAATAGCAGGACATTCAAAATGAAGCAAAGACGTTAAATGATGCTTGCATTAACGTGAACAGTCTCCGCGAAGACAACGAGAGTTTGAAAAGCACTGCTGTTGATTTGGCAGTGAAATGGAAATGTCCAACATCTTTTTATTCGAAAAGGAGATGTCGCACCAAAAGACATTTCGATGAATTGAGTCAACATCATTACATTGAAAGTGATGCGGACTTTTTTAAAGTTAATGTATTCTGTCAAACCCTCGATAATATTTCTACGCAGTTAAAAGAACGCAGTACTGGTTTGAAAAAAATTGCCAACGATTTCCGAATTATTTCTCCCATTTTTTTGCTGGATTCGTCTGACGATGAGATTTTCTCTGCCGGCCAAAAATTTTGCCTGAAATATAAGGATGATGTTTCAGACACAATTTGAAGCCAACTACTGTCTTTTAAGGAGTGCTTTAAAAATGATTAGAAAACAACGAATTCTGCTGCACAAAATCTTGATTTCATTCTCTTAAAAAGTTACTCCTTAAGCAGTAGTTTTTCTGAAATTGTTACAGCATGTTGTCTGTTTCTCACCATCCCAGTTACCGTCGCAAAAGCAGAAAGATCGTTTTCGAAATTAAAGATAATAAAAAATTATCTTCGCAATACGACGGGACAAAAACGATTAAGCTTTCTGGCTCTAATTTAAATCGAGAATAATATAGCGAAAAAGATGGATGTACAAAACTTGGTAACAGCATTTGCGAATGCAAAAACTGGAAAAAAATCTTTTTAAATGTCATGAAACCTGTAATGCGACTGTCGGCTGTAAATAAACTTATGTTCTACGGTTAGAAACGTCGTGTTCTATAAAGTAAGGGGGGGGACGTAGTTACGCCACTGAGGAATATTAATAAGTCTATACAACATACTGTAAAATGCAGCCATTTTGTGTTGCAATGGGTGACATGAATAATTACTAATAACAATATCAGTATGTGTTGGTTTATGAAATATGGAATATTGATGTTTATTATTATTACGGCTTATGGTAAGGTCTAAAAAGTTAATTTTTTGATTTGTTTCTATTTCTATGGTAAATTTTATTTTCGGGTGCACATTGTTAATTTGTTTTAAGAAATATAGTAATTGTCTATCTGTTCCTGAAAAAACAAAGTAATATATCGTCTACGTAGCGATAATAGTATATACATTTATTAAATAGCTGGAATGGACTAATGGGGTTAATTTCTAAATAGTGCATGAAGATTTCTGCCAGTAATGGGCTCAATGGGTTTCCCATAATTAATCCTTCATTGCATTTATGTATTTTTTTATTGAATTGAAAATAATTTTGGCTGATGCAAACAGATAGTAAATCCAATATTTCCGTACATATTACTGGGCTAACTTTCATATCTACTAGTATATTTTACAACTATTTTGAGTACTTCCGATGGTGGTATTGAGGGAAAGAGATTTGTTACGTCAAAAGAAACGAAATAACATTTTTAAAACAATAAAATGACACTTAGTTTTTTTCTATCAGTTGAAGGGAGTCAATTTATTTAAAAAAAAAACAATGTGTTTAATTTTTGAATTAAAAATTTAGATAGGTTGTATGTTGGTGCTGTCATAAACGAATCGATAGGTCTAATTGGGGAATATTTTTTGTGTATTTATAAAAAACTATACAATTTTGGAAGTTCTGTGTTCATATTATGATGAACTAGAGCAAACAAGGGAAAAAACGGTGGTTGCGTTAGACAAAGACAGTGATGCCGGAATTTTCGCGAATTCCCCTCTCGGGAAAAGAATGGCAACCGGGAAATTAAATTTTCCTGATGACAAACCTTTTCCGTGGTGTTCTAAGCCTATAACACATGTGATTATTGGAGATAAAGGATTCCCTCTTGAAGAACACCTTATGCGACCTTACCCTCGGAGGCAAGTGAAATTCAGCTTAGGAAAACAAGTGAATAATTATTGGCATTCCAGAGCTAGAAGAATCGTAGAGAATTCTTTCGGTATTTTGGTCAAAAGGTTCCGATTGTATCAAAGAAAACAAATAAATAAATAAGTAAATAAAATATTTCTGACCTGTTTAATCTACGAAATAATTTTTTGCTATCTCCTCCCATTTTAAATCCTTTCTTTCCTAGTCTCTATAAAATTCATGACTCGTAACCCACAGCTCTGGATACTTTTGTACAGATAAAATATACACTTGCCAATGATTAGGGTAGGGGCGAATATTTGACTATTCCTCTTTGAGCGTTCGAAACGAATTTTATACCTTCCAGTTGAGCCAGCGAGCGTGCCCGAAAGTACAGAAGTACAGGTCGATTCTCATTTGCGCTTCACTCAGCTCGGCGACGCGACGCGATACTACGCTGCAAAATGTCGCCAGATAATTATTGTATTGCTTTAAACGTATAAGTTCCCACTTGCACTGCGCGACAAGTGACGACGCGTCGCTTCGTCGTACGGCAACGCTCGGTATTGTTCGTGTGCGTTTATTTAATGCTATGCCGCGCTGTGTCGTTTAGTATACAGTCGATTTTTATAAACGATCACGGTGTGTTTCTTTTTATTAAAAATGAGTGCTATGGATGACGAAAAGGCAGATCAATTGATCATCCTTGTGGCTGAATATGGAGAGCTTTACAATTTGCAAAACAAAAACTATAGTAATCAGCAAAGGAAAGAAAATATCTGGAGAGAAATTGCCTTAAAATTAAATGAAACTCGTAAGTATTTTTGTTAGGTATCTTATTTATTTTTCAAATAAAGAAAAGGGGCCTACCTATTTTGGAAATAAACGGAACAATAATAAACAAAAAAGTAATAATTTTTTAACTTTTCCTACTTTACAAAATTAAAGACCCAATATGAAATTAAAATGCTAAATTATTTGTTGCGATCTCAGTTGTTCTGTTGAATACCTTCATTTACGCGAGCAGTTTGCCAGGGAACACAACCACTTGGTGAACAAAAATAATATTTGAAAGTGTCCCGAACTTTGATTGCATCGTTAGAAAGTCTTCCAGAAACATGTGGCAATCCAACCATAATTGGATATTCGTTTTGCTCCTTTTCACCTTCTAGTATGCTCAAATAGATGTTATCGTTACGCAGAAAATTATGTAGGCACAAGGCTGCTAAAACAATTGAATCTGCTTTGGTTGGACTGACCCGCATCTTACTGAGAAAAAGCCTAAATTTTTGGCATAAGATACCAAAGGCATTTTCACTAATTCTGCGAGCTCTTGAAAGCCTATAATTAAAAATTCGCTTATCCTCCGACAAGTTTCGCCCCGAATAGGGACGCATCAGATAGGTCCTTAAAGAAAATGCTTCGTCTCCAACTATGACGTGAGGTAAAGCTCCTAAACTTTCACAAATAACTGTATCTGCTGGCATACCAAATGTCTTGTTATTTAAAGCTTTTTCCATAGCGGAATTAGTAAAAATACCACCATCGCTATTTTTGCCATAAGCTCCAACATCGACAGCAATAAATTTATAATTTGCGTCTACTAATGCTAGTAAAACAATGGAATACGTCTTTTTGTAATTAAAATACAACGATCCAGATCCTTTGGGAGCTTAAATAGTCATATGCTTTCCATTAATAGCTCCTACACAGTTAGGAAAATTCCAAATATTCCCAAAATCCTTTTTGTAATGATTCAGGTGTTGGTTGTGGCATAACAATTTTTGACAAATATTCCCAAATAATTTTACTAGTCGAATGAACTATTTCATGTACTGTAGAATGACCCAATCGGAAATTAAATGAGAGTGTTTGAAAATCAGCTCCAGTTGCTAAATACCTGAAAAAAATTACTATATAAATATGCGTAAAATGTATATCTACACGGAGTAGCAAAATATGCGCTAATATTTTTATGGTAATAATATTTTAATATGATCTTTAGCTGAAAGGTGTAAAACAAAATAGAAGAATTTAAGAGACGGATTTCAGCGAGCCATAAAAAACGCGAAAACCAAAAGTGGGCAAGCAAACAAGTCAACTAGAAAGTGGCGTTTTTACGACGCAATGTCGTTTCTACTGCCCTATTTACAAAACAGAGAGTAAGTTAAAATACTGATGATATTATTATTTATTAGATACTAATATTTTTTTTTATCATTGCAGCACACACTCAAACATAGAAGAAGTACGTCTTGAACAAGATGGAAATACAGAATTCAGTGATTCAGAAAACGGCAATGAAAGCGTCACTGAAGAGGTGCATTCTCCTTTTACTGAGTCCGAAGCACAGCCCAGAACTCCTCTTTCGACTGTGTCCGTCCGCAGTTCAGAAACAACAACGTCAAGCACAGTTCAACGTAAGAGGAAGATTACAAATAATCAAGAAGAACTGGATCATATGCCGCAGCTTTTTAGAGAATTCCTAGATGAAAAGAAAAGCAAAAGAATTTAACGTACTACAAAACCCGAACAGGCTGATCCTTTGGAGCAATTCTTTATCTGTTTGAGCAAAACTGTTAAGACATTCCCACCTTTGTGTCATGCCCAAGTCAAAAGTAAGACTTTTGAAATCGTGAATTCAACAGAGGTAATGCTGTTGTCTGGAACAGATACTGCCCTAGCTTCAACCTCTTCTACAGGATTTACTTATCCCCAGAACACTTCTCAGCCTGAAAGTCCCCAATATACAACATTGCAACCAATTTTACATGATAATCCTTTACATCAAACATCTACAGGTTTTTCTCCAAATATTCAGGCAAGCCACAACTCTGCAGCTGACATACTGAGTTCAGCATCCAATGGAACAACTACATATCCATATTATATTACAAATTCTAAACAAAATGTAGCTACTAAAGTATCCATTCCATGTCACATCACTTTCATTTATACGGTTAAGTAAAAATAAGCATAAATATTTAGTTTTGTACACAAATGTTATTTTTTCTTTAAATAAAAGAGAGTTCAAAGTAGAAAAAGGAGACTGTGGTAAATGAATAAACAACTAAAATAGGACTCACCCCAAATTACCATTAATTAATTTAAAACGCGGACACGTGTTTCGCCCACTTCAAACGTGGGCATTATCAACGCGAGACTGACAGTGGTAATTTGGGGTGAGTCCTATTTTAGTTGTTTAAAAGAGTTCAATGCCATTAAAATGACCTATTTGTTTTTTTGAACATTTAAACGATTAAATGTTCCAAAAATATAATATATTCTTAAAAAAAATCAAGATATTATAAACAAATTAATAAAGATACTTACCTAAGAAAAACTGTTAATCTTTCATACGGTCCAATTCTCTGCCTAAATTTTGTATTCCGTTTAGTTAGTGGCACAATTAAAATTTCCGTCAGTTGATTAAACTTTGCAAGTGTCTTTCTAAAATATTTATAAAATTTTACTTCGTCCTCTTGTAATGTTCTAAAGAGAGTATGGAATTCTCCTTCTTGTAATCTTGATCTAAATATGTGGTGTACCCAATATCTTCTTTGAGACTTTTTTCTTTTTAATTTTGCATATTCGTGACACATAGCTAACACAAATACATCATCATCGTCAGTACTCGATGAACTAGACATTTTAAAGAAAACAATCACTTTTCACTCGAAGGCGAGCAAATGTCAACTGCCGCACTGTTTTTCAAGAAAAGCTTGTGTCGCGTCGCGCTGCTGCCGCGCGCTGTCGCGTTAAATGAGAATAGTTACGACACTTCGCTGCGTAGTGTCGCGTCGCGTCGCCGAGCTGAGTGAAGCGCAAATGAGAATTGTGCTGTAACATGAACACTCCGTTTGCGGGTTTGTGCAGGTTCCGGTACGCACATTAGGTAGGATCAGCACGAACAGGCATAGATATTGCAAGTCAGAATTGTACCTCGACCGACACGACCTGCTGTGACGGTCGTGCCGGTCTACTGTGTGCTACTCCATTAAATAACAGAGGCGCCTTCACGGACTGGTTTAGCTGGTCCGGTACGTGCTGGTCCGTGCAGGTCTAATGTGCGCGATCTTTTAATGTTAGTTTACTAATAGTAGCACTTCTGATTAAGCGTTAGTAATGCGAAACAATTGTCAAGTTTATTTAATAAATTGTGGAAACAAATAGTGAGTTTATTTTGTTATTAAGTTATTGTATATACTTAAATAAATATATTCCTGTTAATCATCAATTCTTAATTCCCACTTACCTAAACCTACACCAACTACCTATACCATCGTGATTGTAAAAAGTAGTATTGGATCATTCGAGTAGTTTTTACGCGAATGAACATTTTCATCCTTCGAGCCGGATACTTATTAACAAGCAGTTTCGTTAATTAAAAATGTTTTACCAAAACAAACAGAAACTCCGTAAATGAAACTATTAAACAAACGTAGCGAATGTGCTAGCTAAAAGTACCAACCAATATAAAATTATAAGTGCGACGAAAGGTGCAATCCAATACCTTATTTTTTATTACTATCACCCTTTCTGCTTCCAAGAACATAAACTTCTCCGCGCAGTAAATACCCTAAAACGCGATCTTTACGACCGAAGAAGCTACAGAGAGAACTGACTGATTTTTTACACAACAGAGAATTTCATTTGAGACATTGTGCATCTAATACACCCGTAAAATTAGAAACCATTCCAAATTGCAAAATTGCAGCTTCAGCATAGCTGAGACAGTACTTTAAAGACTCTTGGTGTGCATTGGAACTCGAATGAAGATAATATCATTTACATCGTAAAAATATTGCTATAACAAAAAGAAACATTTTTTCCGAGATTTGCGATCCTCTAGGATTACTTGACTCTGTGATAGTCAATGCAAAATTACTCATACAAGAATTCTGGAAATTACGGGTGGACTGGCACTAGTCGTTACTTGCGTACATACATACCCAATAGAACAATTTGGGTGGGACGAATTAATTCCTGGAGAATTAATTTCTGGATGAATAAACGAATTTATTTCTAAGGAATTGTTTCGTTTTGAAAAAGCAAAACATCCAGAAATTATTTCGCTTTCTAGGGCAATCCATTTTACATTGCTTAAAAAGGCCTTTCAATCGTAAACAGTCATAGCGATGCATTCGTTTTTGTCTATTTACAATAATTTCTAGAAATTGATTGATTGTGTAAATTGAGTAAATATTTCAAAAAGAAAAATTAAAAATTTTCGTTTTCTTTTTATATTTTCATTAAGAATTAATTCGCTCATTTGCAAGAATTTGAACAGAAACTTCCTCCAGGAATGAATTCTCCAGGAATTAATTCATAGAGCCACAATTTGCCCTCACAATTGCTTAGATTGAACGAAGTGAATGGTCTTAATCTGTAGCTACCTAGACAAAATTTTAGTACGTCGCTGGTAACAGATACGGACCCCAAAGTAGATTCTTTCTCAAGTACCTTCAAGTTAATTCACCACCTATCGACTCGGAGTGTGTGCGGAGCTGTATCTGTTTATATTAGCTAATTTCGTAAACTCGGGGTATTTTTAACCCAACCTCACCAATTACGTAACTATTCGCTTTTTTTTATTTTACATTTTTAATTAATATGGCGTCTAAGATAATGTGTATGAATTACTCAACGCAGGTCGTCGACAGAGTTTTCGTATGATAACCGAACACTTAAACTTGACGAAAACCGTTGTCTACGAGATATATAAGTAAAATATGCTATGCGAAAAATTTATGCGCAACTTGTGCCGAAAGTTTAATCGGCGCCCAAAAAGTGAACCACGTGGAAAAGTGCCAGAAACTGAAACAATTTTGGGAGAATGATTCCAGTTTCCTGGACAACGTTATCACTGGTGAGTTCGAGAGACAGAGCTCCGAATGCACACGCCTCAATCACCGCGTCATTGTTTTTTTTTGTGCTAAAGGAATCGTGCACCACTAGTTTATCCCCGCTGACCATACTGTCAATGTTCAATATTAGATGGGAGTGCTTCAAAGAATGAACGCCAGGGTCACCCGAGTCCGATAAGAGCTTTGAGGGTCATGGCAACAACACCGCGTTTGTTGTGACGTCATACCTGATCCGGATCGGTGTACCAACGATTCCCCAGTCACCGTACGGTCCCGATCTAGCCTCGTTGGACTTCTTTCTATTACCTAGATTAAAAAAGAAACTTAAAGGACATCATCTAGGCACTGTGGAGAACGTCCAAACAACTACGACGGCTATTATAAAGAACATCCCGGTCGAAGAGTTTTAAAAAGCCGATAGAACATGAAAATCGCGCTGGAAAAAGTGTATTGATGCGGAAGGGAGGTAATTTGAGGAATACTAAGTTTTTTGTACGTGTACGATCAATAAATTTTGCGAAAAAAATAATGAGGTTCATTACTTTCCGGACAAACCCTGTATGTACCTGCTCCTAGCCGTGGCGCATGGATGAGTGTTGCTGACTGTCCTTCGTACTCACCAGAGACGTGATTATAACTAGACTGAGCCTTGGATTTTCAGGATGACACTATTTGGGTAGGCAATCCATCGTGCGCATTAAGGGACAGAAACGCTGAACTTATTAGAGCTCCCGCAACCTCACTCAAGAAAGTTTTAGATAGTCGAACGCGGTAATTTAAGATAAACGTTATGAGACACATTTTTTTGTTTTACATAGAGTTTTGTGAATTAGTTATTTTTAAAGTTAAATTAGTATAAAACTATTTTAATATAAGAGCAATGGTTAACTTTTGTTGTGTATACGGTTGCCGTGAAAGACCCTCTAAAGATTCCTCAATTTCATTTCACTTGTAAGTTGTACATTTCAAACATAAAGCACATTGATGCATTTATAATTTCTTCTAAGGTTCCCTAAAGATCCCGAATTAAAGAAAAAATGGGTGAATGCAGTAAGGCGCGAAAATTTCACACCGACAAAGTATTCAGTTATTTGCAGTAAGCATTTTGAAGAAAGTGATTTTTTAATATTCGTAGGAAAAAGAAAATTAAATCCAAATGCTGTTCCTAGCTTTTTGATTTTCCTGGATATTTAATTAAAAAAGTAGTACATCCACGTATTGGTCAACAGAAATAAGGTGGTCCCTCAGACTTCGAGCGAACGGCGCAAAAGAAAGAAAGAAAGCGCAATCGGAAGGAAAAAGATGCGTTTTACTGCTCGGTGTTTGTACCGTGTTTTAAATCGGGCCCGTATTGTACAAGTAAACTCACTCCAGGGAGTCCTAATGGTATTAGTAATTTTTACACGAAAAGTTGTAATGTACTTTAAATGAAGCAGAATTCCCATTTTGTATTTTAAATATGTAATATTATTTGAATGTGGTTTAAGATCGGTTCCTCATGAAACATTTTAAATACTCACGAAAGATAAATAAAATTGCTTTTAAATGTTTCATATACCCTACAATACATATATTCAATATATCTCTGCAATTGTTTCGGCAAATGCCTATTCAAGAGTAATCTTATTACTATTATCAGTAATGAGATAAGTCTTGAAAGGGGCATAACATGCCGAAATAATTATAGAAGTATTGTGAATATATATATGAAACATTTAAAAGCAATTTTATTTATCTTTCTAAAATTAACATAATAACTACTGTTTTTACCTACCGTTGCATTATTGCTAACGAGAATTTAATGACAATTTTAATGGCAATACAATAGCAATTAAAGGGCTATTATGTAAAGGATAGGTTGAAGTGTATGTAGCATGGATGTGTAAATGAAAATTACTCCTTAAACACTATAATAGACACCATTTCTTAGTAAGCTTTGTCGCAGTAAAGTTATGAGTATTTTCGCCGTTTTCATCGTTATTGTTATTGTTTTTGTTATCCTTGTTATTTTGTTCATTGTTATATTTATTGTTGGTGTTTAAAGTTTTACAATGGAATTCAAATCCCAAGTAAAAAATAAAGTTTTGAGTGGCCAGTCACGTGAAATTGTCGCTAACGTGTTATTTTTTATGCGACAAGAAGCTGAGACTAAGCGACCAATTCTAGACTGGTTGAAAGTTCAAGAAAGTGTTTTACGTGCTACTGGTGTGAGTGTTAGAACTGTTAAATGAATTTCGTCGGAAATGCAAAAAATTGAAGATGGAGAATGCGAATTGTTTTCGACTCCGCATAAGAAAAGTTCAGCGAAGACCCAGCTTGACAATTTTGATACTGATGTTCTCAGACGTTATATCAACAATTTCTACATTACGGAAAAGAAGTTTCCAACACTGAAGCGGATTCATCAAAAGTATGTAGAAGAAAATGCTTAAGAGGGCTCCCGTGAAAGTTTGCGAATTGTCATGCGTAAAATAGGATTTCGATGGCGAAAATTTAAAACGAATAAAAAAAATTCTTATGGAAAAAACAGAAATCCAACAGAAAAGATTGAATGTTTTAATAAGCATGAAACAGTTTAGAGCAGAAAATCGACCCATTATTTACATGGATGAGACCTATATTCATTCTTCCCATACTAACAAAAGAAGCTGGAACGATGACTCAGGTGAAGGTTGACACAAGCCTATATCAAAAGCACAACGGCTAATTATAGTACACGCTGGTGGAGAATATGGTTTTCTTAAAAATGCACTTTTAACATTTAAATCAAATACCAAAAGCGGTGATTATCATCAGGAGATGAATTATCAAAACTACAAGAAGTGGTTAGAAGAAAAGCTAATACCTAATTTGCCACCAAAGACCGTTTTAGTGATAGATAAGGCCCCTTACCATAATGTGCAGTCAGAAAAAATACCAACAATGGCATCCAGAAAGGAAGTCATGCGGCAATGGCTTCGAAAGGCAAACATTCCTTTTTCCAATGAGATGTTCAAGTCAGAACTAAATGGTTTAATTAAACTACATAAACCGCGGAATAAGGCTTATGAAATAGACAACCTTTTAGAAAACAAAGGTCACTCTGTCTTGAGAGTACCACCCTATCACCCTGAATTAAATCCAATAGAATTAGTTTGGGCTGCTATGAAGCAGTATGTCGCTGACAATAATGCAGATTACAATTTTAAACGTGTTGAAGGCCTAGTAGAGAAATTTTTCAATTCTATTACATCTGAGCATTGGAGATCCCGCTGTGAAAATGCTATCAACAGAGCGGCATTTCATAGATAAGGAGCCAGCACTTGAACTGGCTATGGAAACAATAATAATAATTATTAATTCAGAAAACGAAAATGACAGTGAAAGTGGCAATGTAACTGACAGTGAAACTTTAAGTTGAGACTCCGACTTTTAATTGAAAAAGCATTGTTTTTTTATAATATATTTTGTAAGGAATAGATAAATTATGTACCACATTTCCCATAATTTTAACAAATCAATTTTTTTATTATGTATAAACATATATTATGTGTTAATTTAGTACCCAGTATTGTTATTTCTACAATCACTTCTTCTTCAGAATACTGATTTTAGTAGAGTAGAGTCGGGGATTATGAAATATATCCGGTAATATGGAATACCACACTTTTAACAAAACTATTAGCACCAACTAAGTTCCGTTACAAAAGAATGGGTTATTTGAAGGCATGCAAAACATTTAATGTGCCTCGTGCCACTCTTTTCAGGCTCTGTAAGAAGGATGGTGCTGCTGGTGAGGCATGCCAAATAAAACTAAGAAGGAAACCTATTTTGCCAGATCATCTGGAAAATGAGTTAGTAAAGTATTGCCTGGTAATGCATAGTTCAATCAAAATGCCCTGAGGTTATTTCTCAAAGAGGAAAGCGGCAAATAGAAGCGCTGACATCTGCAGAGCGTGGGTCTCTGGTCACTTGCGTTTTGTGTTGTGATTATGTGCCCCCTTTGCTTATATTCCCTCGTAAGAATTCCAGCGAATTGATAAAAAAGGGAGCTCCATCTGGAAGTATTTTTGCCTTCCATCCATCGGGTTGGATTCAAATTGACATATTCACACAATGGTTCAATCATTTCATAGATTATGTAAGACCAAGTGCTAAAAACGCCGTACTTTTGATTTTAGACGGGCATCACAGCCACACTAGAAACTTAGATGTTATTGTGGCTGCTAGGGAAAACCACGTAACTTTATTGTGCTTACCGCCACACACAACGCACAAGATGCAGCCGCTCGACAAACCCATAATGGGGTCTTTGAAATTTTACTGAAATAAAGAAATTCGCCAATTTTTAAGGCAAAATAATCGTCCAATATGTCATTTTGACATAAGTGACCTGCTTGGTAAAGCTTATTTGAAGATCCAAACTGGCGAAAAGGCAGTCAATGGGTTCCGACAAACGGGCCTCTTTCCAGTAAATAGAAATATTTTTAAGGAAGAGGATTTTCTAACAGAACAACACACAAATCAGGAAGCGCTTATTGAACATGAAAATCAGTTTAACTCGCCGCGTGACCAGGAAGACGCCGTTAAAGGGGCAAATGGACAAACAGTTTTACCACAACACATAGCTCCTATTCCTGTTTTTTAAAAACGAGAAGGCACAAGAGGCCGAAAAGCGGGAACAGCCAAAATTGTGACTACAACCCCAAATAAAAATGAACTGGAAGAGTCAATTCTATCGAAAAATGAAAAAGATAGAGTTAAAAGAAAAGTTAGTTTCGACGGAAAGAAAAACGCAAAAACTGGAAGCAGTAAAATGGACATTGAAGTCAAAGCAACTTCAAGTTGTGTTAGTAAAAAAATTAGAAAACAACAGGTGATAGATAGTGAAACATCTTCAGATGATTTAAATGGAGGTATCTCACTACAAGATGACTCGACTGATGTATAGAGGTATTCCATAACTCTACTTTAAGTAATTACAGTTGTAAACGCACATCAATCTGTAAATAATAAATAAATAAATAAATATTATAATATAATAAACTACTAAACGAAACATTGACTAATTAAGTTTATAGAATAAATATGTATTCCTAAGTGTTTCTTTTATTTGTCCGCTTTCCTTTAAGAGTGTCTAACCAATTATCTAAAGTATTTGCTAAAAGTTGCACGACCTTTTATAAAACAAATAAAATTTAAAATTAGGTGAAAATCCTTATTAATTGCCCCTATCGTTGAAGTTTCTGATTTAATGTTTTCTTCTTATAATATGGGGCGAGTTTATATACAACGCTATGTGCTTCATCGAAGTACGAAGACTAAGTGGACTGTTCCCACTACAATATCAGCTGTGTCCACCGCGCACCAGTGGGCGTTCAGAGTGCAAGGGCCAAGCTATTTCTGTTTAATAATACCAAACGAAGTATTTCGTTGCAGCAGCAACAGTAAGTAACGAACTGAATGTGTAAAGTTACGATACATAATGTAATTTAATTTCGCAGTAGTAGTACCATAAATTTAGAGGTGCCGTCAATCCCGTCAACATCAAAAGTACATCCTGAAAGGTAAATTTTGATTTTGTCCTTATTTTTAAATTTATTTGTTCTGTTCACTTCTTAAATATTAGCTATTCTTTAAAACAAACAATATGTTTTAACAGAACCGCATTAGTATGCGAAGAATACCTTCACTTGGACAAAGGTAAACAATAATGGAAATATTTCGTTGGAATTATAGTTAATCATACGTATGTACATATTTTCAGAAAAAGAATATATTGCTTCGGTGATTTTAAAGAAGAACATTTAACCTCTCAAAAAAAAAATCAAATTAATTAGTTGACGTTAACGACCTTGCCGCTTACCTGGACCACCCCTTGCTACAACCGAACTTGCACGTAGACACCAAATTATACCTTCTATTTTAAATATTACTTTGAATTGACTTTTTCTATGTTTTTTCTCCTTTTTCCCCTTTCTTATTCGGTTGTAGTTTCCCTCTTCATTCGTCCTCTAATTTTTTATAATTATCTCTGTTTATTTTTTCTTTTTTCATCAATATTTGTTTTTTCATTCTTTTATTTTTTAACGTAGAATCACGCTTTTTTTTAACCCTATGTTTTCGTGCATGAGCTATCTTTTTCCGTTGTCGGTTTTTTATTTTTTTCACCGCGAAATTGATTTACAATCAATTTCGTTTTTCTCGACAATTTTTACCCTTCTCTTCCGCCCCACCTTCAACCCCTCTTTTTCACCACCTTGACGCACCTCGCGGATGGGTATAAATAGTCCGATTATTCCTTCATCTATCAACTCTGACATTCCACCCACCAGCGGCAAGGAAGAGGGAGATCTGCCTTTCACGTGTGCCTTTTGCATTTTTCTTTTTTTATTTTTTTTTACTATTTGGCTATCTCCAATATTCCATCCACCAGTGGCAAGGAAGAAGGAGCTCTAGCCATCTAAGTCGCCATCCTATTTTCTTCACTTGGCCGTCGCCCCAGTTTGCGTATTTTTTTTTTTATCTGTTCCAGAATTCGTCGCTCTTTGTATATAAATATTAATTTGTTATATCTCTTTTTAGTCTGTTTCGTTCGTGTTTAATTATTGATTTAGTGTTAGTTTAATTGTAAATATTCGTATTTAGTGTAAATAAACTTTTTTAAGTACTAAGATTATATCATTGTTAGGTGTAAGCAGGTAACCGATTAAGTAGTAAATAGTGCGTCTAGTAGTTAAATGATGAAGTAGGTGTATGTATGTAATTAAAATAGAATTGATTACATTCATTGGTTTAGAAAAGCTAATTTTCATTTCTAAAATAATACATAACAGCTTAAATTCCTAAGCTGTTACTTGCACTTGTTTAGTCTACACTTGTAAGACGGACCCTTCTGATACCTACTTCTTAAGTAGGGTATCTTTTAAAACTTTTCGAATGAACGTCCATATTTCAGTGACAGCTATGTATTAGTAGGTAGGTACTTAGTTCATGTAATTCCCTTACACGCTTGAATATTACACAAGATAACTTAAGGGACTGTTTGTTTTATTTGTAGGAAACTATCCCAGGAGCACAAAAGAGTATTTTTTTAAAACAGTTGAAAATAACTAAATCAAAGTCATTTCCCCTCCGTTGCTTTGCTTTGAAAACTTAATTTTTATTCAAATAGCGCTTATAATTATGTGCGTAAAACGTTTTGTAAATGCTTACTTCACCCTGCTAAACTTAGAAAATGGCTTAGTTTAGTAGATGGTTCGCCTGGGTTTACCACTGAATCGCTAAATGCGATTAAAGGAAAATTAGAGGAGTTAAATGTTCAAAATAAGCAGTTGCTGTTGGGTTTGGTGGTGGATGAAATGAGTATCAGAAAACACGTTCACTGGAATGGTAAAAGGTCTCAGGGTTACGTAGATCTGGGTAATCATATACAGAGAGACTCTTTACCAGAGGCCAAGCAAGCGTTGGTTATTTTGTTAGTCGGATTAAATACAAGATGGAATATACCAATTGCGTATTTTTAAATCGATGGTCTCACTGCTGTAGAAAGAGCTAGTTTGATTCAAAATTGTCTAAAATTAGTACATGATTGGGGAGCTAAAGTGGCGTCTTTAACATTTGATGGTACAGCTGTTAGATACCAAACATTTAATTACACTGGTCAACAAAGTTTTTGCCAAATGATAATAAGTTGTAATATTATGTAGTACGTGGTAACTACTCATCAACCATATAAGTTTCGCAGTTGGCTTAGCTCGATTTTCTGTGAATACTCGTGGCCTGTATGTCAAAACTTGTATTCCTTCCATTCCTGTGGCTCATGCAGTTTCCTTGAAAGAAACCTATGAAAATCTGAGACTTGTACTTGAAAAGATAAGGTAAGACAAATATTCTTGGAAGATCTGTGCAGATTTTAAAGTTGTTGCTATACTTTTGGGTATGCAACAGGGTTACACCAAATACTGTTGCTTTTTGTGTCTTTGGAGTAGTCGTGATAGAGAGGATCATTACGTCAGAAATGTTTGGCCACCACGGAAAAGTTTTACTCCAGGATCAGAAAATATAATTCATCCACCGTTAGTTCAACAACAAAATATAATTGTGCCACCTTTGCACTTAAAATTAGAAATAATGAAAAACTTTGTAAAATCTCTAAACCGCGAAAGTGACACTTTTCAGTATCTTAAAGAAAAGTTCCCAAAAATTTCAGATGCAAAATTAAAGGAAGGGATTTTTATTGGACCTCAAATACGAGAGTTGATTAAGGACAATACATTCAAATGTAAATTGAATACAAAAGAGAGTAACGCTTGAAAAATCTATGATACAAGTTTTTACTAATTTTCTCGGAAATGTGACAGCTCAAAACAATAAAAAACTTGTAAAAGGTATGATTATAGCCTTGCACGCTATTGGCTGTAAAATGTTCTTTTTATTGATATCCATAAAACGTAAATGTTTTTTAATGCTCTCTTAAAATCAGTTCAACTTATTTCATGGGCTTACAAAAGTTGATATTTTGTTGGCCAGTGTTATTAGAGACAATACACCTATATCACTCAGTATATTAATTTTCCAACTTATTATTTCTAAATATTAAACATAAATGGTTATCGCTATTTAATATTACAATAATAGAATAAATAGTAGTTTCCTTCACTGCAATGTTTACAAGTAAACATTTCATTTTATTGTTCAATTACAGATTAATTAATATTTCTATTTAACTTTCTCATATTATTGTATTATTTAATTTCGATATGAAAATCCCACGATTGCTGGTGGAATAGTCATCACGTCATCAGCAACGTAAACATATTTTGAATATAAAACCTTTGTTTTTAAAAATAAGTAGTAGTATTAGCAGAAACGCCGTGCATTTAAATATTTTTGTACTTAGAACTTAGAAATAAAGTCGTATAGTTATTTTTCGCCGTTTGCCTACATCTTGATTAAACCTGTCGTGTCAACATACACGTTAAAAAGACTGGTGTCAGAAAAATACGACAAAAATTTGGTGTCAGAAGTATACGACAAAAATTTGGTGTCAGAAGTAGGATATTGCCACATAGACAGCGAAAATTCAACAGATCAACTGTTACCTGTAATTTGGTGGATTTTAATCCTTTGGGCAGTACCGACTTTCACGGACCGAGGCTGAAGAAAATAACGCATGGTGCCTTGGAGCGTAGTCATCACACATTGAAGGAATATTTAAAACATTACATAAACCAATTTCAGACTGATTGGGATCAGTACGTTCCATTTGCAATGTTCACATATAACTCTCACATTCATAAATCTACCAACTTTACTCCATATGAACTTGTATTTGGTCATAAGGCGTCCATTCCAAATCCCCTAATGGAATCACCTGAATTTAAATATTCGTATGAAGACTATTATTCTAGTTTGAATTAAAAATTTGCTAAAGCGTATGAAATAGCTCGCGAGTCATTGATCAAATCCAAAGAAAAATCAAAAATTTATTATGATAAGAAAGTAAATTTAGTAGAATTAAAATTAACGACTTAGTATATATACTTAATAAGAACACTAAACCTGGTCTTAATAAAAAATTAAGCCTTAACTATAAAGGACCTTATAAAACAGTAAAAGTAAACAATAACGATACTATAAGTGTACAATTAAAACGCAATAAGATAGTCAAACTGTTAATTGTGGAAGCTAATACTTGTTGAAACTCGTACATATAGAAATGAAAATAAAACACTCTATAGTTTCAAAGAATATATTGATTACAATCACTACAATTGTTTCGGTAAACATTACCTTCTTCAGGTGAAGATTAATTAAACTTCGTTCTTACATGTATTTATATACTAAATTAAACAAAGGTAGAGGGGATATGGTTACTTGTTGGTTAAGTTTAAATTTAACAAAGGTGAATTCCTAATGTCTAATTGGTCATTTAATATTATCTTTTGTTTATTGTATCTATTTATTTCCATGCTTTCTAGTAAGTCTAATTTAATTCCTTTATTTTGTCGGGGTAGAATTTTGTAATTTAGATTAAAATTATGATTGAATTTATTTAGGTGTAATGCATAGGCTGAATCCGTTTTTTTATTTAAAAAACTTTTGTGGTGTTCTAGAATACGTTTTTTAAAAGATCTACCTGTCTGGTCTACATAGACCTTATCACAATCATTACAATTAAGTAAATAAACACCTGAATTATCATCTGTAGGTGTTTTACATTACATTATATACATGTAAGAGCGAAGTTTAATTAATCTTCACCTGAAGAAGGTAATGTTTACCGAAACAATTGTAGTGATTGTAATCAATATATTCTTTGAAACTATAGAGTGTTTTATTTTCATTTCAATAAGATAGTCACTTATCACATTAATTTACTGAAACGTTTTGTTTTAGGTTCACCACAAAATGAAAATTAAACCAGGATACCTTTCCTTACTTTTCTTGGTCGGAATCCTTCTTCGAATAACATATATAGCCTACCCAGTTTCTATAACACCTATAATAAATAATTCCGGTGTCTTTTATCATAATTTAGGGATAGCTAAAATATCAGATAATCCTTTTACATTGCTATCGTTTACTAACATGTCCAGTTTTGAAATGAAATTCAACTTCATAAATTCAATGTTTGATAAAACTCTCCATTTATGCACTGAAATTCTAACTTCAACCTCTTGCCGAGAAACAGCAAAATTACTTCAATCACAAATTTTACAAACAAAATCAAAAATCTGAAGCTATTCTTCATCTTATGGGTAGAAGCTCTACTAAGAAACGGAATCGACGAGGTTTATTCGATGGAGTTTCTTATGCAATGAATTGGTTATTCGGTACACCAGATTCCGAAAATGCAAAATATTTAAGCGAATCTATTCATTCCTTGGTTGAACAAAATCATGATGTGCAGGTTTTAATGAAACAACAGATTTACCATATATCATATCCGACGCTATCAAAAATTATAATGTGTCAGCCCAATCTTTTAAAATAAATGAAAATAAATTGAATAGTAATATCGATAAATTTAATAAATTTAGTCAGATAACAAGTACTAAAATACAAGAACTGAAATTAGGACAAGTGATTGATGAAAATTTTAATCTTTTGTCTAAAATCATCAATGAATTAATTGAACAATACGATTCTGATATTTCTGCCATTTTGTTTGCTAGACAAAATATCCTCCATCCGTCCGTAATAACGCTTGTTAATTTGAGAAATGAACTATTAAGGATTTAGTCCAGAATGAATATTGAGTTCCCCATTTCTTTAGCGAATATTGAAGATTTTTACAAATATTATTTTCTTCTTGATATCAGTATAGTTTATAACAATGATATAATTATTTACGCTTTAAGAATACCGATAATTCACGACACAATTTATAACATATATAATTTAATCCCTTTACCGGTACCTATGACAAACTCAGATGTTTATTCATACATAGATCCTACCTATCCTTACCTATTGCTAAGTACAACTAAAACTTTGTACAGCCGATTGAAGGATTTATCGCAATGCAAGAAATTATCGGAAGAAGAATACTTATGTTTGAGGCCAATAGTCTATCGAAGATCCGAGAGACCAGTTTGCGAGACTCTCCTAAGGACTAGTTCAATTACCCAAGTTCCAAATGACTGTACCGTTTATAATATAAAAGCACGATTGGAAATGTGGCATCCACTATCAACCAATTCATGGTTATTCGTTATGTCGAAGAAAACGATCGCTTCCATCAGTTGCGATAATTCATCTGCCAACATTGTCGATGCCGAATTGAATAACATTGGAATAATAAAACTAAGATCAAAATGTAAGTATTTTATGTATTCCACGGTATTATATGCAACTTCCGATCACGTCTCCAACTTCACAAATTTCATTCCAAATGTCAATGTTGACACTGATGATTGCTGTGTACGACATCGAAAAATTCTAAACCAAAGTGAAATCCTGATGGAACCAATGGAAATAAAAAATTTCAACTTAGATGAATTAAGACATTCTCAACATAAACTGGAACAATTTGAACAAATACTAGATCAACATATGAACAGACCCCTCATCATCAAACACATGTCATGGTTTTCAATCACTACGGCAGTATTTCTGTTCTTAATGTTTGTATTGTGTTGCCACCGACGTAATTCTTTCATAAGAAAGTGTTTACCAAAAAGTGATTCATGTTGTACAAAAATTTGTATAACCAACCATAATGAAAGAATTGAATTGGGTGAAAGACTAGTAGTGAGGTTTCGTTCAGACATGGAGGAAAGAGAAGATTTTGATAAACAAAGCCTAAGAAGTTTTTCTGTACAACCTAATTTTGAAAATGATAATCATAATCAGAAAATTAGAAAAAACAATATTTTCCAAAAGAAATTTGAAATTTAACAAATGCTATTGTAATAGATATTATATTCATGTTCATACCTTTATTAGTAATGTAAAAATTTGTAACTTAGAATTTAGTACGTAGTTATTATCTCTGATTTTACTCGAATTTCGATATTTTTACTCTCATTAAAATTCTTAAAAGGGGAAGGTGTTAGATACCATATATTTAATTATTATTAACAATACACCTTTATCACTCAGTATATTAATTTTCAAACTTATTATTTCTAAATATTAAACACAAATGGTTATCGCTATTTAATATAACAATAATAGAATAAATAGTAGTCATGGGCTTACAAAAGTTGATATTTTGTTGGCCAGTGTTATTAGAGACAATACACCTATATCACTCAGTATATTAATTTTCCAACTTATTATTTCTAAATATTAAACATAAATGGTTATCGCCATTTAATATTACAATAATAGAATAAATAGTAGTTTCCTTCACTGCAATGTTTACAAGTAAACATTTCATTTTATTGTTCAATTACAGATAAATTAATATTTCTATTTAACTTTCTCATATTATTGTAATATTTAATTTCGGTATGAAAATCCAACGATTGTTGGTGGAATAGTCATCACGTCATCAGCAACGTAAACATATTTTGAATATAAAACCTTTGTTTTTAAAAATAAGTAGTACTGTTGTTATTTTTCATAAGAAAAAAATAATAGAATAAAAAAATCGATATTGAAAGTTATTATCATTTTTATTATCATTATTACTAATTTAAAAAAATAAAAATTGTTAAATAAAATGTAGGAATTTGTTAATTGCATTTTTGTCAACATCTGATGAACAAATGTGGTCATAAAGTTAGTCCGTTCGTCGAAGGTGGTCACAATAACATTTAAAGGATCCAGAAAGCAATAAAATAGAAAATAGTTTTCGCTTTTGGGTAGGTTTTTGTTTATACATTTAAAAGTTTTCTGTAAATACGTAAAAATAAAATGTGAAAATACTAAAAATAAAAGTTGCGTCTAAACATTTTCTCTTCTCAAAAATATCAAATAAAGTTGACATTTTCGTCACCAGTTTCGGTGCTGAAGTTATAAAACGCTAGACCTCTGCTTTTTATATAATTAATGAACGCCTTTTTCGCTTCGTTCGATTGTACGTGATTTAATAACAATTTTTCTTTACACCTTGGTCGAAAGCGTGTCTTTCCCGCATCGATTTCAAATCAGAAAGCCTACGTTTCTTGCATCGGTGTACGTAGTCTTTTTGCTTTGAAATCTATGCGGGAAATACGCACCTGCGCCCGAGGTGTGAAGAAAAATACAATACACTACACGGGCAGAACGTTGAAAACCCTGCACTGCGCGACATGACGGCCCTCTGCTTCGCTTCACGCATCATATCGGGCAGTGCAGGAAATTCAACTTTCTGCCCTTGTGGTGTAATATACTATTATTGTTCTCGAAATTTCCTCATTTACGGTGCTAGCTTTATTAAATAATAAAAAATTGGCCTTGATAATTATCTATCGTAAGTTAAATTATTGTTTGTATATTGGTGAATTTTTAATAGTTTACAACCATGCCATCGTCTTATTATCGAGTAAAAAAATTGCGTGCTTTAAAAAAAAAATTAAAATCAATGTAAACAAAATACTTCAGATGTCCACAGCAAAATTTTCAATAATCCTGTTGTAAATATAGAATCTAAATGTTTCTTTCAATGGTATACAGTTCTATGGATGTATAATGCATTTTTATATTCTGTAACTATAGAATAAGTTAGTCGTTCGTTGGCAGTCGGTTGTTATAGTTGCTAAGTTCTCGTTTACGTGTTACAGCCGAATATAAGAAATAAAAACTAATAAATAAAAACTACAGGTTATGGGCCCAGAGCTTCGATTGGTGCTCTAAATTAAAAAAAAAATTGAATATTCGATTAATATATTTTTGTGCTACAGAAACTGTATTCGTAATACGTAATAAAATGGCGGTAAACTATTTAACAAGTGTGCCGAAACTACTCGGTCGAGAAAACTTTGACGAGTGGAGCTTTGCCGTAGAAAATGTATTCGTACTTGAAGGATTAAATAAATGCATAGACGGTAGTGAAGAAGACACAATGTTAAATGCCAAGGCAGAGGCAAAACTGGTGTTAACCGTTGATCCTTCATTGTACCCTCACATTAAAGAGGCTACGACAGCTAAAGAAATCTGGACGAAATTACATAACCTTTATGATGACAATGGGTTTGCTAGAAAAATTGGTCTTTTAAGGACACTGATATCAGCAAGACTGGAAAATCATGATTCCATGGAGTCCTACATAAATCAGGTTGTTGAGACATCCCAGAAGTTACGAAAAACAGGTTTTAAGATAGATGAAATATGGGTGGGGTCGCTTCTTTTGGCGGGTCTTCCTAATAAATTTGCACCCATGATCATGGCCGTCGAACATTCTGGAATTCAGATTACGACAGATTCCATAAAGACAAAACTGTTGGATATGCAGACAGATAGCGGTAACAGTAATGGTGCTTTTGTAGTGAAGTCAAAATTTAAAGATCGCAGAAAACTACCAACAGGTGGCGCAAGTTTTACGGATTTGACAAGCAATGAAGGTCGCAATCGGGACGTAAATAAAAACAACGTGAACATAAACAAAAAGGACATGAGTAAAATTATTTGTTACAGATGTAAACAAAGTGGACATTATATGTCAAAATGCCGAAATAATAGGTCTGAGAATAGTTTCAGTGCGGTACTTACCACAGGACAATTCAAAAGTACGGACTGGTATATAGATAGTGGCGCGAGTATTCATTTGACATCAAGAAAAGATTGGTTAAATAATCAAAGAAGTCCAGATTTAACAGAAATAACAGTGGCAAACAAAGCTAAAATTCCGGTAAAGTGTGCGGGTGATGTAAAAATAAAGACGACTGTAAACAAATTAGAACATGATATTCTTTTTACAAAAGTGCAGTTTGTTCCAGATCTAACCACAAACTTACTATCGGTTTCCCAACTAATCAATAATGGAAATAAAGTTTGTTTTGATGAGAAAGGCTGTAATATTTACAATTCTCATGATGTGTTAGTGGCAACAGCAGATTTGAAGAATAATGTTTATAAATTGAATATTACTGAAGACAGTGCAGCCTTTTTAACTAGTCTTGTTAATAAATTTGTTTGGCATCGTCGTTTAGGACATTTAAATAATATTTATTTAAATAAAACGCGTGAATTGGTAGATGGACTAACCTACAAGGAACAAACAAATATTAATCTACAAAATTGTGAAGTATTTTGTCAGGGTAAACAAGCTCGGTTACCATTTCCAAGCAAGGGGAGTCGGGCAAATAATAAGCTAGACTTAATTCACAGTGACATATGTGGTCCCATGGAAATAAATTCCTTAGGTGGAGCAAGATATTTCTTAACGTTTATCGACGACTACAGCCGAATGTGTTTCATATACTTCTTACGAACAAAAGATGAGGTGTATGAAAAATTCAAGGAATTTAGAAGTTTAGTTGAGAGACATCAGAACAGAAAAATACACATATTAAGGACCGATAATGGAGGAGAATACTGCAGTAAAGATTTTAAAATATACTTAAAGAAGAATGGCATTATTCACCAGAAAACAAACAGTCACACACCAGAACAAAATGGGATGGCTGAGCGCTTTAATCGCACTCTAGTGGAAAAAGCTAAATATTTGATGTTCGATGAAAATGTCAGTAAAACCTTATGGGCAGAAGCTTGCAACACTGCATGTTACCTCAAGAATCGCTCAGCATGTGATGGCGTTTCCAAAACTCCATTTGAAATTTGGACTAATAAAAAGCCTAATCTTAATCATATTAAAATTTTTGGTAGCTTAACCATGGTGCATGTTCCAAAGGTAAACAGAAATAAATGGGACAGAAAAGCAATAAACCACATCCTAGTGGGGTATGATGAAAATACCAAGGGATATAGATGCTATAATCCTGTCACAAGAAAAGTAATCATTAGCAGAGATGTAATTATCATGGAAAAGAATATAGAAACAAGCATGGTTTCTGATTTAGTCACAGATACTTAGACAATAAAAGAAGTTATGGTTCCAGTGGGGGAAAATCAAACTCTAAATAAAACACAAGATCAACATGACGAAGAATTACATGATGACACTAATGGTTTGGTAAATAGTGACGAAGATAATAATTCAGATAGTGATCATGTTCCAGAGAAAGAGATTATAATAACTGATGACAGAAGATTTTCACAACGGAAGGGAAAACCAAAGGTTTTTTCTGACTACTACACTTACATGTGCTACGACGCAAATAGTTTGGACAGTGATCCTATAACTTTGGAAGAAGCATTGTCAAGACCCGATAAGGATAAGTGGCGTGAAGCAATGGAAACTGAAATGAAATCCTTTGAAGAGAACTGTGCGTGGCAGCTCGTAGATCTTCCAGAAAGTGGTAGTATAGTGGATTCAAAATGGGTATTTAAGCGTAAAGTGGATAGTGATAACAATATAACATATAGAGCTAGATTAGTAGCTAGAGGTTTTAATCAAAAGTACGGGGTGGATTTTGATGAAACTTTTTCACCAGTTATAAGATACTCAACATTTAGGTTATTGATAGCATTTTCTGTAAAACTTGCACTTAACGTTACTCATTTAGACATAGCTACGGCATTTCTGAATGGAGAGCTGGAGGAAAATGTATACATGAAACAGCCAGCAGGGTTTATACTCAAAGATCAAGAAAGTAAGATTTTAAAACTAAATAAAGCCATTTATGGGCTGAAGCAGTCTTCGAGAGTATGGTATAGAAAGGTAGAACTTGTTTTAAATAGTTTAGAATATAAAAAATCAGAACATGAAGCTTGCATTTTTATAAAACGTCAAAATGAGATACTTACCATAGTTGCTTTATACGTTGATGATTTTTTTATTTTTTCTAATAATGAATCTGAAACAGACTCTTTGAAGAATGCTTTAAGTTCAAAGTTCAAGGTTAAAGATTTAGGACAAGCTAAGAAGTGTTTAGGACTTAGAATAGATATTGCCCCAAACAAAGAATATATAACTCTAGATCAGGAACAATATATTGATACTATTCTAAAGAAATTCAATATGAATGATTGTAAAGTTGTGGCTACACCTATGGAAATAGGCTTAAATTTAAAGACGAGAATTCAACTAAAAATTTTCTTTTTCAAGAATTAATAGGCAGTCTAATGTATCTCTGTGTAATGACCAGACCTGATATTTCGTATTGTATAAGTTACTTGAGCCAATTCAATAATTGTAATAATAAGACTCACTGGAAAGCAGCCAAGCGCGTTTTAAAATATTTAAAGGGTACCAAAGGTTACCGTTTAACATACAAAAAGAATGACTTAGATTTAGTAGGTTTCGTAGATGCCGATTGGGCAAGCGATTGTGTAGACAGAAAATCGTACACGGGGTATTGTTTTATGTTTTCCGGGGCTGTCGTTTCCTGGGAAAGCAAAAAGCAAAAATCGGTAGCTCTTTCCAGTACCGAGTCAGAATATATAGCGATTAGTGAGGCTTCCAAAGAAGCTATATATCTAAGGAATTTATTACATGAAATTTTAGACAGTAAGTTATGTATTAATATTTATAAAGATAACCAGGGAGCACAAAAGTTGGCAAGGAACCCAGTATTTCATAAGAGGTCCAAGCATGTTCACGTCAGATATCATTTTGTTCGGGAAGTGATTGCTAATGGGCAAATTCAATTAAAGTATTTGCAAACATGTAATATGCCCGCCGATATTTTTACTGAATAATAAGAAACATGATCAGTTTGTGAAATGTTTGGGTTTACAGGGTGTTATGAACATTTAGTTTGGTGGGGGTGTTGTAAATATAGAATCTAAATGTTTCTTTCAATGGTATACAGTTCTATGGATGTATAATGCATTTTTATATTCTGTAACTATAGAATAAGTTAGTTGTTCGTTGGCAGTCGGTTGTTATAGTTGCTAAGTTCTCGTTTACGTGTTACAGCCGAATATAAGAAATAAAAACTTTAATAAATAAAAACTACAAATCCTAACATTGACACAAGTGTACAAGGAAATAGTGATCCAAGTGATGAGCTATTAAGTGCTCCAGAAGTGGATAGTACTTCTACTGATAGTGAATCTGTTAACAGTGTTGCAAGTGATCATCAACCTTCAATTAACTCTTCAAGTAATGTATCATTTCAACAAAGTGAAGTTTAAGTGAAAAACTACGTCATTGGGCTTTAGACAATATAAATATATTAACCTTGGATGTAGTTACTCAATTACTGACAGTGCTTACAGAAGAAGGACATGAAGATTTACCCAAAACTGCTCAGCAATTATTAGGGACAAAACATCGTCAAACTATGAAAACTATGCTAAACAGACGAGACACAACTGCTCATTATTTATACATTGGAATAAAGAAAAGTCTTCAAAAAATTATTGTTCCAAATATTTACAAAAAAACAAACACCGTTCAACTGCACATTGATGGAATTTCAATATATAATAATTCACCAATACAAGTGTTAATTGGTTGATGAATTGTCTTGTATTGTTTTTAAGTGGACTGTATAAATGAAATAATTCTGGGATTTTTCTTTATTTTATTTTAAACTGAACACTGACTACAAAACACCCTAACATACAAACTATACAACTCTGACTCTAGACTCCGACTGACTTCGAGTGTTTCTCACACTAGCGCTCTCTCCTAAGGTAAATCAAAGCTCATGCAATGTTGCCAAATTGGCCAATAATAAATCAACTGAACAAAAATTAAGAAACGCGCTAACACTCCCCGCTTTGAACTTTAAAATGCTAATAATTCACATTAACCATAAAGGTAAGTATAAAATAATAGAATACAAACAGTATTACAGCTAAAATATGAATTTACATACAATTATTAGTTCAACATTGTTCTGTCACGAAAGTCACTTTTATGAAACGGTAAAGGACACACTTTGATAGCAGGCCTTTTATAGACACCATTTATGGTGCGCACTGTCATTACTCGTACTATACCTTCCTTATCTGGGTGAAAATTGAGGATTCGTCCCATCGGCCAGGACCGTGGAGGTAAATTATCTTGCTTAAGAACTACCAAAGTTCCAACTTCCGAATTCGCTACTTCTTTTCGCCATTTGTAACGTTTTTGTAAATGGTGAAGGTATTCTTGTGACCATCTCCTCCAGAAACACTGTTGGATATGCTGTATTTGCTGATAGTGAGATAATCGATTGAATTTAAGATGCTGCAAGTCTGGGTCTGGAATTGCTCCCGAATCTCGTCCGAGTAGAAAATGGTTAGGTGTCAATGGTTGTAAGTCGTTAGAATCACTGGATAGAGGGTACAACAGTCTGGAATTCAGTGTAGACTAAATTTGGATCAAAACGGTAAGTAACTCCTCGTAAGATAACTTTGTATCTTTTAAAATTCTAACTAAATGGTATTTGACACTTTTAACGCTCGACTCCCATAAGCCGCCGAAATGGGGCGAACTGGGGAGAATAAAATTCCAGCCAATACCTTCATTTACACAACTGTTGGCTACATCATTTCCGCCTTTATTTAAAATATTTTGTAATTTAGTGAGCTCCCTATGAGCTCCCACAAAATTCGTACCATTATTAGAGAAAATTTGGTTTGGTTTACCGCGTTTAGCACAAAAACGCCTTAAAGAAGCTAAAAACCCGTCGGTAGTGAGGTTTGTTACCAATTCGAGATGTATCGCCTTGCTTGAGAAACAGACAAATAAACATATATATGTTTTCATTAATTTAGGAGATCTACCAAAACTAGCTTTTATGTTGAAAGGACCTGCATAATCTAAACCAACAATGCAAAAAGGAAAATTTGCAGTAACCCTTTCTCGTGGAATATGAGCCATTATCGGACAAACCGGTCGTGGATTCACCCTAAAACATTGAACACAATTGTGTACCGTCCGTTTTGCAATGTTCATTCCCAAAGTCGGCCAAAGTTTTGTCGTATCGAAGCTAATAGTAATTGTGGTCCCGCATGCAATAGAACTTTATGCTCATGCTCAAAGATAAGCTTTGTTAAATGATGCTTTCCGCTCAACAAAACAGGATGTTTTGATGAATATGGTAAATCAGTATTTTTTTAGTCTGCCCCCTACTCGTACCAAACCAGAATCGACAATAAATGGAGATAGACTTACTAGATTGGTTTTAATTTTAGATGTCGAATTTGTTTTTGGTATTTTAATGTCTTCCCTAAAACACTCCCACTGGGAAATTTTTAACAAAGCTTCAGAACCCTTATGTAGTTCTTCAACAGATAACGGCCCAATTCTTCTTTTATCGGCTACATTTCTTGTATTATGAATAAATCGTAAAATAAATGTCATAACTCGTTTAATACGAAGAAAATTTGAAAACCTTTCAAAAGGAAACGATAATTTAGAAGTTGTTAGCATTACCACTGTTTTTCTGACTTCCGGCATTTCTGATACATATAAAGATAAAGGTTGTTCTGGCCATTTTGAGCTTTCTTCTGACAGCCATTTTGGTCCTTTCCACCACTGTTCAAAATTAAGAAGACCTTTAGGTAAAACCCCCCTTGAAGCTAAGTCTGCAGGGTTTTCTTTAGTATTTATATATTTCCAATCTTTAGTGTTTGTCAAAGATTGAATCAATTTGACACGATTACCCACAATTTACGTCCGCACGATGGAAAACATACTGCCGCACATGGCAGGTCGAACATTGGACAACTTCAGTTTACCATGCGCGAGCCAACCCCGTAGAACGCCGAAACCAAGAGATAAAAAAGGTCCTTCGCGCCCATGTGACGCGTGGCCGTTGGCGATCATGGGATTTATACATGGCCAACACCGGCTATTCGCTGCGCCGCCGCCCAAATGCCGCTACCGGACGCTCGCCAGCCGAACTACTGCTTGGTTATAACCTGCCATTACCAGGATCATGGGATCGGCCGTTACATCCGCCCATCAATCACGAACGAACACGAGACGCCGCGAGGTTGCATCAGCGTCGCTACGTCGAGCGACGAGGACCACCAGAAGACGCCGCGCCGCCAGCACGCTACAACATCGGTGACAGAGTCCTGCGCAGGGAGATGCAACAGCCGAGGGGACGCCCGTTCGCTCCAAAATGGTCAGGGCCATACGAGATAACGGAGATAATCGACGACCATCACTACATGGTGCAAGTAGGACCGGCCAACAATAAGCTCCATATTGACCACATACGGCCGGCGCCAGACTCGCCAGAGCCGCCAGGCTCATCAGAGCCGCCGCCGATACAAGTCGCCGCCATGACGATCAACGCCGCTCCACCGCCGACGCCAAGGACGGCAGACCTACGACACCGAGCCCGCACGGACCGACGGGCCAGCCGACCGAACGCCTTCAGGACCATCTCGAAGCGAGTCCGCCGTATCCAACAAAATACCGCAGCAACCGTCGACAAAACGGAGGGCGGATGTTACCCAAACGTCCTTCAGCAAAATACGTCACTTGCTGTCGGTATCAAGGTACACGGACCGGAGCGAGAACATCGCTCGTCGCCGCGCGCTACTGTCCGGACGGCACAGTTCTAGACATGCCCCGCCCAGTCGATCGACCGACCAACCACCGCCTCGACCGAGCTTGAACGAAGAACCCCGACTAGAATAAAAGCCGGCCGAAATATGCAGAAAGCAAGCAGGCACCAACAGGGAACTCTTCGGTAGATCTTCGAGCAGAGCGGACGTGTCCAGCAGCAGCAAGAAGATCAACTACAGAGCTAACGAGCACCTAGTGTAGCTAAGCTTTCAGTCTTTTTCAAGGCTAACTTTAATTACAAAATCAGAAGAGGACCAGACTACAACGTCGGACCAGTCGAGAGAAGCAAGCGAGATGTAAGAAGCGGCTGCTTGCAGCTCGCGGACGCCAACCGGCTTCAAGGAGCCAACGAAGAAGCGTAGGA
Organism: Agrilus mali; assembly: GCA_029378335.1. Lineage (NCBI taxonomy): Eukaryota > Metazoa > Arthropoda > Insecta > Coleoptera > Buprestidae > Agrilus > Agrilus mali. The sequence continues at coordinate 11,502,206 of CM055659.1, forward strand.
TGAGTGAGGCAGGAGTGAAGGCTCCTTCGCCTACACCAACAGCCAACCGTTTCGGTGTCCTGTCGAACGACATGGACATCGTTAACGAAAACGAATGTTCGATAGCTGCCTCATCGCAAAACGAATGTTCGAAGCCAGCCAAGAAGCGAGTGCCGCCTATTGTGCTCAGGCACAGCGGCAAGTGGACAAGCATCTGCAGCCAGATGACAATGAGAGGACTCAAGTTTTCCAAGGCCCGGAACATGGCAGAGGGCATCAGTATCCAGCCTGTAGGAGAGCAGGACTATCGCGGCATCATCCACCTTTTGGACGAAGTCAAGGCCGAATACCACTCCTACATGCTTCAGGAGGAGAAACCGTTGAAGGCGGTACTGAGAGGTATCCCTACCGCAACGGCAGACATAGAAGAGGATCTTAGAAGCCAAGGACTCCCAGTGAAGAGCGTTGTGCGGATGACTTCCGCCAAAACCAAGGCCGCCATACCGCTGGTTCTAGTATTACTATCGAGAGATAGTAACGCCAAAGACTTCTACAAGATAACAACTGTATGTTATCTTAAAATTTCAGTTGAAGCGCCCCGCCAACGGACCTCTATCGGCCAGAGTCACCGCTGCCAACGTTTCGGCCATGCGCAGTTCCGCTGCAAGGCTGCTCCACGGTGCGTGAAGTGCGGCCAAGGACATCTGACCAGGGATTGTAGAATATCCAAGGACAAGCCAGCGACGTGTGCAAATTGTAAGGGTGAACATCCAGCCAGCTACAGAGGTTGTCCTCAGTTCCCGGAACTACCACGACCAAGGACGAAGGCACCTTCGACGACAACGCAGACAACTCGAGTGAACGCCGTCCGCCAAGGAGTGACCTTCGCGAGAGCCGCAGCGCCGAAACCGACCGTCTCAGCGCCGACAGGACCACCAACAGACCAGACGCCTCCCAAGACAACGACAGGCCCTGCCCCAGCAGCTGACAACCTCTCCAGCATTTTCCAGATGCTAGCCAGGTTCGACCTTGAGAAGGTGGCAACCGTCGCCCAAAAGGTCGCCAACGCCCTCGCCAATGCCAACGGCACGGCCAACATCCTAGCACGACTGCTAGGATGCGCCCAGGATATTGTGTCGCTGTTTAATTAGGTAAGTTAATGGGTATTAATAAAAATAAACGGTGTTCTTTACAGGTACTTTTCTGGAACGCACGCGGTCTCCGGGAGAAACGTTTCGAGCTTTTAGAGGTAGTAGAAAGGCTCTCAATCGATGTTGTTCTCGTTAGCGAACCGCACCTAAGGGAAGGGCAAAATACAAAGTTACCAAACTTTGCATTGTACCGGACCGACCGAAAGGACAGGTTAGGTGGCGGAACGGCCATCTACATTAAGCTCTCGCTCAAACACTATCCCATTGCCGTGGCATGCGTAAACCTGGAAACTACAGCAATCGAAGTCGAGACGTCAAGAGGACTTCTACACCTAATGGCAGTCTACAGACCGCCCGACCTGGCGCTGACACCAGATGATTTGGAAGCGCTGTTGGCAGCCAACACCGCAACAATCGCTGCCGGTGATTACAACTGTAAACATCCCGCTTGGAACAGTCGCCAGACCAACGCCAACGGTAGGATACTGTACGACTTCGCTCAAACAACGAACATAGCAGTAGTCGGTCCGGACGAACCGACATACTACGCATCAACTGGCGTCGGCTATCCAGACGTTTTGGACATAGCCATCATCAAGGAAGTGCCTCAAGACTTCACGCTGTCCACGGTGGGTGACCTTTCTTCCGATCACAATCCCGTTCTTTTGTCCTTAGGTAACGACAATAACCATACAACGTACCAGACAAAGTCCACCTGTTAGCCCGCATTCACCGACCATCTGCAGGAACATTTCCCAAAGATCAATATCATTCGGAGCCAACGGGATATCGAAGAAGCCGTCGACTCTCTCACCAACGCTATCCTGTCGTCACTGGATCAAACAACGACAGTCCATACAACGACCAGGGTTTTCAGCTGATTGTTTTTCTACCTTGATATATTTCAAATTGTAGGCAGTATCCTAACTTCAGAGCGGCTACCCGGCTTGTATCCAAAACGACCCAAGACTTGTATCCAAAACGGATAGGCTCCGCTTTAATAAATTGCTTACATCCATGGCACCAAAACCAACGGGAAGTATAAGAAGGTGGACTCCGAAACACAGACTGAGGGAGGAGAAAAGGAATACAGATCGGTGGGGACATAGGCAGGGGACAGTCACATAGTGCTCACATTTCTCCAAAATAATATATCCTTTTTAATTGTTTTTCATTTCATTAATTACATTTGTTTTAACTTAACGTATTGATTGTACGAAACAAGGAACCGCCACACAGAAATGTGACATGATTGCACGGTAAAAGTGCCCGGCGCCTCCACCATGTCATATAGAAGAGCGAATTTTGTAATAAAGCCTTCTTTTATTTCCAGTAAATTTACATTTCTTAAAAAATTTATTTATGTGTTAGTTTTAATTAGTTTATTCTACGTTATTTATATGTTTCTCATTTTATATAGTTTTATGGCTATCCTATGTATTTTATCATAGTATTTGTAATTGTGTACTTAATTTTTTATTTATTTATTTATTTATTTATTTTAATTTAATCTACCGAAACCCCAGACAGGGTGAGACCTCCTCCACTGATGTCCATTTTTCTCTGTCTTCAGCTATTTTTCTCCAGTTTGAACCAGCTATTGCTTTATCGTCTTCCCATCTCTACCTCTTGTTCTTTTGCTTAATGGACCGTTCCAGAATAATACTGTTTTGGTCCATCTGTAATCAGTTAGTCGTGCAACACGTCCTGCCCATTTCCATTTCAATTTTTGGGCGTAATTTAGAGCGTTTGTTACATTAGTTATTTCTCTTATTTTAGTGTGTCGTATCTTATCTAGCTTTCTTATCTTTAGCATACTTCGTTCAAGTCCTCTAGCAGACGCTTATCTTTTTTCTTGTTTCTGAAATTGACTATAGAAAACAACCTGAGGATGTTCGTAAACTCTAAATTTATATATCTGTAGGTAACACATCGAAATCGCTTAATAATGAATAAACATGCGGATAGTACAACATCCATCTGCTCTACCAATAACCAAACGCGACTTGAACATCGCAACGAAAATAAACCGTGATGGTTTTACTACCATCCACAATAAGATGCATCGTCGCTGGACCTTCAAACTGTGGGAAAACAAATGTGATTATAGGACTATTGGAGCAACCAAACGGTTTACGGTTTGAAAACGTGTATGTTTATTCAAAATCGTTATATCAACCAAAATATAAGTATTTAGCTGGATTATTACAACCAATTGCTGGAATTGATTATTTTCCCTATAAAGATTCTGATGAAGTAATTGGTCCATCAGAGGTGAGACCTAATTCTGTATTCATCTTTGATGATGTTGCGAATGATAATCAGAATAAGATAAGGGAATACTTTAGTATGGGAAGAGATAACTCAATCGACACTTTTTATTTAAACCAAACATATGTTCAAATCCCTAAACATTTAATTAGATATAACGCTAATTTAATAATACTGTTTAAACAAGATGAATTAAATCTTAAACACGTTTTTTCTGACCATGTCACTGTAGACATGACTTTTGATCAATTTAAAAGTATATGTGGAGAATGTTGGAAAGAGAAATTCGGATTTCTAGTGATTAACAAGGATTGTGGTGTAAATGAGGGGAAATACCGTATAGGATTCGATAAATATATAGTAATGAAAGTGATAGAAATGAAATTAGTTGTTAAAAGACGATTATAAAAACAGCATGGATGTGAAAGCAAAGAAAGGACTGACCGAAGTTAGGAAAGCAGTAAAGAGGAAATTGCAAATGTTAAAGGAATCGATGGTAGAACAGAATCTCCTATTGCAACAAGCATACCAACCAATTACAAAATCGCTTCTTCACCTGAAATCTGAGCTGGGTGAAGAGATCAAAAAGGAATTAAAACCAGACGTTACTAATTGATCCTTCGAATGCTCCAGGCACCATACTTCAAGGTCCCCCTTCCTTCTTAAGGGAAGAAAGTGTATATGAAGTTAACCCACCAACGGATGAGCGTGTGTTCGAACAAGCAAAAAAAGAATACTTAGATTATGTCAATAGCTCTCGATTTGGAGAAAATTCGGAGGAATTCAATCCTCTACCTCGAGACTATATAGAAGGAATTATTAAAGAAAATGACAGCAGTATATTTAACACTGACATTGTGAATCCCCGTCTTGACAAAGTTCGATTCGAATAGGACACAAATAAATTTTTTATCGGTGATTCCGAAGTAGATTTTGACGGACCAGACGTCGTAATCGATGAAAAATTTAAATACACAGGTACTGTAGGATTATACGAGCAACTGTTTAAATTAAGTTCTGAATATCCGATATCATATAAAGAACGGAGAGACTATGCGGATATGTTAAAACATACGGGAGTAGTATACAATTTAAGGCAGCACACAACGAAGTCTTCTAATAAAGGTAGAGGCTTGTCGTTGTTGACTTACAATGAAAAACCGATAGAATACAAATATTTTGATGACGCTAAAGAATTGTGTGATCGTTTAAAGTTATTGGTTGCTTCTCAACAAGCAGGCAACACAAATCATGAAAACGAAATCCAATCAATTTTAGAAGAGTTGCGTGAGTGCAATATAATCGAATAAACAAATTGTTAGAATGATTAGTTAGACAATGACGGTTGATAAGTTCGCACGTGGGTTAGACAAAAAACGATCATATTGGCGCGCATTTAGCAATGCTCACGATTTTAATCATAACCGCTTAACTAGAATCGGGGATCCTCAGCAGGAGCATGACGCTGTTAATGTACGATTTTTAGAAAAAAAAATGAAACTCCTTTTAGCACAAGATGATGTGGTGGATATTAGAAAGGCATTCGATAAAGTGTTATATTTTATCGACGTGGCTAATAGACGTATTATACATTTGAATGAGCCCATAGCAGGATTTCATGCAACTACAAAAAAGTATGTAGATGAAAAGGATAGGTTAACAAAAGAGCATGTGATAGAAAGCTGAACGATTAAAGAAAAGAATTCACAACAACTCTCTCTAAAGTTGGTATAAAGTTGACGAATAGTTTTAACAATACTATAGAGATCATGATTAAAAATTTGAAAAGAGAAATGGAGAACTTGAACAATGAAAGGGATAAGCATATAACAAACTGGGTGAATGATTTAATAGAAAAGAATAGTGGTATAATCATGGACTCTCTTTCAACAAAAATAAAACTAGAGTGTACAAACGTTTGCTAGAAAAGGTGATGATAAATTGTCGAAAAACCTGAAGACTGAGATTGAGCAAGACATGAAAAGAGATGTAGATACGAGCATTGAATTAATCAAGACCTTCATTCAAGATGAGTGTAAAAAAGTTAAGGATTTTGTAGATAAAGTACTTCAAGGAACCAATAAAAAGAAAGATGATCTCAAAAAGGAATTAGTGGCAATGATTGAATCATTAAAAAAAGAAGCGAAGGATATTAAAGTAAGGTTAAATACTTTAGAACAGAGCAGTAGGTAACGCAAAACCGAGCAGTTCTAAATCAACAACCGTAGTTCATGATTAGAAAAAAAAAATGTCGAACGTGAAAGAAGAAGTTGTAAAAGAACTACATAAACCCGCTAGAATTAATTTCACACGTCGTATGGTAGTTGTTAAAGGATTGGATGATCTTCATCAAGCCGATTTAGTTGAAATGATTCCGTATGCAAGAGAAAATAAAGGTTTCCGATACATTTTAGTTATAAAAGATGTTTTCTAAAAATTCGTATGGGCTCAAGCGGTGAAACGCAAAACCGGTGAAGATGTTGGAAGAGCTTTACAGTTAGTTCTCAAAAGAAGTAAACGTATTCCTAAGAATATGCAAACTGACTTGGGAAAAGAATTTTATAACGAATAAGTAAGAAAAGTGATACAAAAATATAAAATTAACCATTACTCAACGTATAGCACGAAGAAAGCGTCAGTTGTGGAACGAGTAAAAAGAACGCCAAAATCAAAAATGTGGCAACGCTTTAGTTTACAAGGATCCTACAAATGGTTGAATATATTACAAGATATAGTAAATGAATACAATAATAAGGTTCATAGAACTATCGGAATGAAACCAAACAAAGTCACTAGACGAAACGAAGAAACACTTTTGAAAAGTGTTTACAACAACCCAAAAAAGATGGATTGACAAAAAATTCGGTTTAAAGTGGGAGACCGATTACGAATAAGTAAATATCGTGAATTGTTTAGGAAAGGTTACACACTGAATTGGTCCAACTTATTACAATAAGCCATATAAAATTATCTGATCCAATTATGTATTACTTAAAAGATGATAATGGGGAAGACATAAAAGGAGGACTTAATGGTATGGAATTACAGGAAGCTACTCATCCAGACGTGTTTTTGGTGGAGCGAGTACTACGAGCCCATACAAATTTTGAGAAAACATCTATTATAACTAAAATGTATCGGAAACCTTTATTTTCTCTTGCATACGGAATCATTTCAACTAAATCGGCTTGGTGAAGATCATCCAATCCTTTAACAACTACCTTACGACGTGTAAAATTATGTAGTTCTTTTACAACTTCTTCTTTCACATTCGACATGAACTACGGTTGTTGATTTAGAACTGCTCGGTTTTGCGCCACCTACTGCTCTTTGTTCTAAAGTATTTAACCTTACTTTAATCTCCTTCGCTTCTTTTTTTAGTGATTCAATCATTACCACTAATTCCTTTTTGAGATCATCTTTCTTTTTATAGGTTCCTTTATCTGCAAACTCTATAACTTTTTTACATTCATCTTGAATGAAGGGTTTTTTATTAATTCAACGGTCATATCTATATCTCTTTTCATGTCTTGCTCAATCTCAGTCTTCAGTTTCTTCGACAATTCTTCATCACCTTTTCTAGCAAACGCTTCTTAATCTTTACACGCTTGTTTTATTTTTGTTGAAAGAGAGTCCATGATTGTACCGCCATTCTTTTCTATTAAAGCCTCTACCTTTATTAGAAGGCTTCGTTGTTTGCTGCCTTAAATTGTATACTGCTCCCGTACGTTTTAATATATTCGCATAGTCTCTCCGTTCTTTATATGATGTCGGATATTCAGAACTTAATTCAAACAGTTGTTCATATAATCCTACAGTACCTGTGTACTTAAATTTTCCATCGATTACGACGTCTGGTCCGTCAAAATCTACTTCAGAATCACCGATAAAAAATGTATTTGTGTCCCATTCGAATCGAACTTTGGCAAGACGGGGATTCACAATGTCAGTGTTAAATATACTACTGTCATACTCTTTAATAATTCCTTCTATATAGTCTCGAGGTAGAGGATTGAATTCCTCCAAATATTCTCCAAATCGAGAGCTATTGACATAATCTAAGTATTCTTTTTTTGCTTGTTCGAACACACTCTCATCCGTTGGTGGGTAAACTTCATATACACTTTCTTCCCTTAAGAAGGAAGGGGGACCTTGAAGTGTGGTGCCTGGAGCATTCGAAGGATCAAATTTTCTAATTTTTATTGGAGTCGATGATGCTGGAACATCACTTTTCAGCCAATTAGTAACGTTGTAATTGGTTGGTATGCTTGTTGTAATAGGAAATTCTGTCCTACCATCGATTCCTTTAACATTTGCAAATTTCTCTTTACTGCTTTCCTAACTTTGATTGGTTCTTTCTTTGCTTTCACGTCCATGCTGTTGTTATAATCGTCTTTTAACAGCTGATTGAAATTTCTATCACTTACATTACTATATATTTATCGAATCCTATACGATATATCCCCTCATTTATACCACAATCCTTGTTAATCATTAGAAATCCGAATTTCTCTTTCCAACATTCTCCACATATACTTTTAAATTGATCAAAAGTCATGTCTACAGTGACATGGTCAGAAAAAACGTGTTTAAGATTTAATTCGTCTTGTTTATACAGTATTATTAAATTAGCGTTATCTCTAATTAAATGTTTAGGGATTTGAGCATATGTTTGGTTTACATAAAAAGTGTCGATTGAGTTATGTCTTCCCATACTTAAGTATTCCCTTATCTTATTCTAATTATCATTCGCAACATCATCAAAGATGAATACAGAATTAGGTCTCACCTCTGATGGACCAATTACTTCATCAGAATCTTTATAGGGAAAATAATCAATTCCAGCAATTGGTTGTAATAATTCAGCTAAATACTTATATTTTGGTTGATATAACGATTTTGAATAAACATACACGTTTTCAAACCGTAAACCGTTTGGTTGCTCCAATAGTCGTATAATCACATTTGTTTTCCCACAGTTTGAAGGTCCAGCGACGATGCATCTTATTGTGGATGGTAGTAGAGGACCAAGACGATTTATTTTCGTTGCGATGTTCAAGTCGCGTTTGGTTATTGGTAGAGCAGATGGATGTTGTACTTTCCGCATGTTTATTCATTATTAAGCGATTTCGATGTGTTCAATAAACAATTCCTTAAATCTTTGGGATTGCGGCTGAAAAAGACGAAACGTTAAAATGGTTCTACAACCATTTTAACGTTTTAAGTACTGACAATAACGCTCTCTTTTGCTAAACAAAATCGGTTGAAGAGGTAGTTGTACAATTGAATCAGATATGTTGGAAAATTCCTCGTGTATCTGTTGCTGATGCTGAACGTTTGAAATTATTACGTTACGTGGATCGTTATTTAAATATGGAACTTTCGTTCCGTAGTTGGGAGCTACATTAATATCCTTTACTTAATCAATTGCATTCTCACAACTGGGCTGTGAAAACTACGTCACAATTGGAAAAACCTCGCTTCATTATTTTTGGATTTCAAGCCGGTAAAGGAAATGATATTACAAAAAATATGAGTACTTTCGATCATTGCAACCTTACCAACTTTAAAGTTCACTTAGGATCCACTATGTACCCATACGATAATTTGAATTTAGATTTCGATGTTTCCAGATTTGCTGTTTTATATGAAATGTATGTTAACTTTCAACAATCGTATTATGGTAATGTGAGTGAACCCTTATTCGATCCTAAGGAATTTCTAACGATTGCTCCTCTTGTAATAGTAGACTGTTCTTATCAGAATGAAATTGTGAAATCCGGCAGTACCGATATTCGTTTAGAATTTAGCACTAATGTACCAGATAAAACAGCAGCTTACTGTTTAATCATTTATGATCGTGTGATACGTTACAATCCCTCTACAAATTTAGTTCATGGAGTATAAAACCCAATAACCACAACAACATTTCACTTTCTTTTTCGATACTGAACAGTGAGCACGATGACTTTCTTACTAGAAGTACAAGGTTTTCAATGTAGCGAGAATCGATTTTTTTTAAAAGAAGTAGCTATTGTTGCATTAAAAGAAGAACCAGTTTATCATTACACATTTGAACCATCATTTCCGTGGGACGTCCTCCCGGTTCGTTACAGAATCCAAAATCGTTGGTTAACCAGAAATTTTCATGGGTTATATGGAGATAATGATGATCTTCCATACTCTGCGATTCATGATAGTATTCATCCTATATTGATGGAGTCAACAGTTGTATATGTTAAGGGATTACAAAAGAAAGTGAATACTTTCCTAATGTTAACTTTGTTAACACCGAAGACATCAATTGTCCATCGTTGTCAAATCTAGAAACTGATTTCAAAGTTAAGGTGTGTTCTTATCATTTATTTAAAACAACTGTTGAACCGACTTGTGCTTACAAAAATGTTCTTTTATTAAAATATTGGTTGTCTTTACACTCCTAGATACGATGTATTTTTTCATTTAAACAAATAAAACAAAATAAAAATATAAAATTGGTTTACATTTCATTAAACGTTACATATATACATTTTACTTTTTGTTATACAATTTACATATGTATTACATCAGCCGATTTTCCCACAAATCCTTTGAGACGGATCGATGGTTGACCCACTTGTTTATCAATTTTATCATTTATATCCTCGATCTCTGCTTCTGTAAAAGCTTTTGCATGTCTGGATGGAAGAAATACAACGAAGCTGTACAAATCGAGTAACAGACGAGGTCCCCATTTTGTATGCACCTTTTTGAAGGATTGTATGGGATATGTATGATTCAATTCCAATGAATTCAGAGCACGTATTTCTTTCTCTTCATAACCCACCCGTACACTATTAAACTTTTCAATAAAGGTTTCCATGTTTTACTAATTTAATCCCATTGAATTCTACTAAACATCTACCGCTCCTTCGCTCGTAACTTATACAAAACCCTCTTCCTACACTGCTACACATATCTTTGGAGGGGGGAGGGGGCTATGTAATAAGAATACGTTGCTAGTATTCATCATCTCAGTTGTAATGGAAAAAGCAATCATGATCAGTGTGTCGTCATTACTACTTTTAACATATTTATACAACAATACTCTCCATGTATTCCTATTTCTACAAGTTGTTAGCACTATTAATGTAATTTTATTCTTCAATATTTTGATTGTAGCACTTACTGTTGGATATGGTGGGTAGAATGATGAAACTTTTATATTAAAACACACTTATTGAATTCTATAATTTTTATTAATTAATAAATTCCGAGTGTTCAGTGAAATACTTTTCTTTACAGAGTCTTTGTTTTAACTAACTATATTATTTCAATTTTTACTAACCTTTTTTAATACAGTTGTGTCATATGTTTTCTTTCTCGTGTTCACGTCATGTATCGATACTAAGTATAAACAAATACATATAAAATCAACAGTCTTATTCCTAAGAAAGAATTTGATATTTGTGATATGTATATGGAGATTAATTTTTGTATAATATACAGCATGTCACAAATGAAAACTACAATGTACATTCTCACACTTACTTCCTTTATTTATATCAAAATAAAGAATCGATAATTTTAATGAATATTTCTTATGCATTATAATCTTGACTACTTTTCATTAGAATACAACAACTGTTACATCACAATTAATTCATATTTCAGTCGTTATAAATAAATATCCTCACTCCTCTGTTCTACAATCAGTTTTTACACTATCAAAAGCTATGTAATTAGAACGTGAAGTGATATTTGATAAAACTGCTGGTAAAGAAGTTTCAACGAAATAGATTTATGTATACCTTTACGTTGGTATTTGTAATTGTTGATCATATATTTAAAGCATTAGTTTTAATTTTTCACTTTAGTAATTGTTTACTCTTTAATAATAATGTAACGGTCTTCAATTGTAAGAGCATTTCTTTCAAATATATTTCGTTGAAACTTTCATCATGTGTAATCAAGCATGCATCAAAACAAGTCTAAAAAGTACTTATCCATTAGACATAACACAACTGTTACGTCACAATTAATTCATATTTCAATCGTTACAAATCAATATCCTCTCACTCACTTTTCTGTTCCAGAAGCTTTACAAGGCGAAATGTATACAAAGAGCAGATAGTATAAAATATTCAAGTATATATACCTTTCATATATATAATTATTAATCGAGTCAATGTTCATCGGTTCATGTGTATCGAAATATTGTTTAAACAATAAGTGTGTGTGTGTATTCACTGTCGGTTGTATAGATGCTAGGTAAAATTGGATTGTAATCACCCGCGTCGTTATGTATACGTACGAGTTATTTCTTTAACGTGTTAGTAGTACGATGTATGGATGGAGTAATAAGATTGAAGATGTGAAGCGCGCGAATTGGACGTAGAGGAACGATGGTACAAGTTTAAGTTGTATACGTAAAGTAAACGTGTGCGCGATATCAGCGAATTGCAAAGTTGTTGACGTATATGTATAAGTAGGTGTTCACCGTCGACGACAAGTGATGTCTGTATGTGATGAACTTACACATGTAAAATGATAGCTTGCAGAATTATTGGTAGGTATGAATGTTGTGGTAGGTTATCTCGAAAACAAAAGTTAAAGTAGAGTGTATGTGTATATGTGTGAAGATATCCACGCATGCAACAAAAGTAACGTGGAGCTAATGCTGCGTCTGCAATTCTTTATTTGCTTGATGTAGACGGAGTAAGATGGAAGACGTAAAGCGCGCGAATTTGAATACATAGACATAGAGGAACGGGTACAGGTTTAATTAAGACGTGTGCGTAAAGTATACATGTGTGTGCGTAAAGTATACATGTGTGTGCGACATCAGCGAATGGCAAAGTTGTCGATGTATAGTGAACAACAAGTGATGTTTGTCTGTGTATGATGAACTTACACACGTAAAATGATAGCTTACAGAATTATTGTTTGGTAAAGCAGAGTATGTATATATGTATGTGTGTGTGTGAAGGTATCCATGCATGCAACAAAAGTAACGTGGAGCTAATGCTGCGTCTGCACCTTTGCTTAATATTTTTCTATAAGATCCCCCCCCCCTTAAATTTAGGTTAGACTTAGACGTATACATATATATAGCTTGTAAGGATCGAAGTTTGTTAAATCATCACCTGATGAAGCCAATGTTTGGCGAAACAATATTGTAGTGTCTACAAATAAAATATTTTGAAACATATTGTGATTTTAATTAAAGTTCAACATGATTAATAATTCGTTTCAACAAGTACTAGCGTCTACTATCGCCAAATTTGACTGGACGTTTTTGCCGAATATAAATGAAAAAACGAAATGGGCTGTTATCGAAGATACTATTGCTTTTTGGAAAGACAAGAATATAGCAATTGACGACACGAAATTGATAGATGAGTGGGTAAATTTAAAATATTTTTACCAAAATCTCAGCGCAGAAGATAAGCTTTTAAATGCTAATCAACTATGGTTACAATTCTTTAGAACACCAAATGCCCATTTATATTCAGAATTACTAAAAATAGCTCAATATTTACTGGAAAAAGTAAAAGTCAATTATAATTAGGACTCGAGAGATGAGGTTAGTTCTGGTCAATCGTACAACCTACATGATAGATACATTACGACAATAGCTGAAAAGAATCAATATGAGCACCAGGGGTAGGCCACCCAAATTACGTTCAGAAGCTCTAGCATGTTTATTAACGCAAATGAAAGTAGTATGACAGAACAGCCGAGCAAGACACCCAAAGAAAACGATATTGTGAATACCGAAATACTTAATAATTAATTAACTCAAATCTATAGAAAATTGGATTCTCTCTCTAAAGAAAATAAAGACATCAACAAGGAAAGAAACCCGACCAACTCTGAAATATTGCACGAGCTGAAAACCCTTGGAAAAGAATTACGAGAAGAGATTATGGACATCACAGGTTGGATCGTAGAGAAAGAAAAAACATGGAATATGGAAAGAGCATCTCAATCAAAGACTCAGGGAACTCGAGCTTCGTGAGGAGAATAGAGACAGAAGAGAAAGGAGAAATAATGTTCTAATACATACCTAGCGCACAAGATAATTTACACCAAGAAGTTGCAAACTTCCTCAAAAACAAACTCCAACTAGATCGTGATTAGAGAGCTATACGAAATAAAAACCAGAAGGGGGTCCCAGTATCATTAAAGCAAAACTTGATAGATGGACTGCGAAAAAAAAATAATGAAAAGAAAAAAGTCGCTTCGAGGCCAAAATATTTACATAAATGACGACTACACAGATAAAAAGAATTGCAGATGAAAAAAGGAATTTAGGCAAGAAGGTACATATAGCCTATAAACATCTATACATAGGAGATGAAACATGGACCTGGGATGAAGAAAAAGGTACCCTAATAAAACAGCGTGATGGAACTGCAAGGAGAAATTTAACCTAACCTCACTCCAATGAAATTGAAGAACAATTATCTGAACCTGACTACCGTGACAACAGTGAGCCGTCGAATGTAGACCAACCTTATGAACATACCATTACTTCAGATAGTAAATTTTTTGTCGCTAACCAGGATATAAGGGACGGCCCAAGAACTAAAAGTAAGATTTGCCAATGGAACGTCCATGGTTTCAAGAACCTATATACCTTAAATTCGGAGGAAATTCAAGAACTTGTGACGAACTTTTGTGTAATATGTATGTCGGAGACCTGGCATTGGTCGGGCAAGGTCATTCTCCCTATCGAATTTAGTGACTACATAAGTGGTAGTGTTGAAGGCGGAAAAGAAAAGGAACTAGGAATGGCTAGTGGGGGTTTATGTATAATTTACGACAAATACACTGTTAAAAATGTGAAAGTTTTAGTTAAATCTACCCCATGGTTGGCCATTAAAGGTTTAATTCAGGGACATAATATTATTATAATTAATGTATATATTAGACCTAAGTATGGATTAGAAAGAATGTATATGTCAAATGAATTTGTGAGAGAACTAAAAGAAATCTACGATAGTCCGATCCTAATTCTAGGTGATTTCAATGCACGAATTAGGAACCTCAACGGTCTGGATGTCGATGTTATGGAATCGACTAAAATTTTAGAAGATAATGTAATCCCTGACACATGGGCGCGGTTCGACCAGATACTCCTATATAAGAAGGGGGATCGTGAGGAGCATATAAATTACAGAGGAATTACCTTTGCTAATACAATACTGAAAATCTTTACAGCTATGCTTACCAGCAGACTTAACAATTGGAGTGAGGATCTTAAAATCTTGCCCGAATGCCAAATGGGGTTTAGAAGAAACCGTTCATGTGAAGACTGTATCTTCACTATCACCTCCAAGGTCGAGTTCGCATTTCAGGAAAGGCTCGGAAACCTTTACGTGGCATTCATGGACTTTAAACGAGCATTTCACTCTATTCTCATATGCATCTATTTCAAAAACTTTACAGGGCGGGTAGATCCCAGCTTGTGTCTTTCAACTGGGGAGACTTTGCAACAGACATTCCCTCGAAACATTAGAACATCTTTTGACGGATTGTGCCCATTACGGCCAATGTTCACGGGGAAGTATAATTAGGAGGCGGGGCTTTCCTAACGTACGTATAAGGTTAGTTTTCTACTATTTCAGTTCTCTAATCAAGTTGAGAGCATTTTGAAGTGCGCAAAATCTTTATACTCCTGTGTTTTTATATTACTTATTGTTATGCATCATGGATATAAGACACTACATTCTCCTTGTAATAGGTTAATGTTCTTTTATTTTGTCTAATGAAAAAAAAAAAAAAACTACAAAAGTACTTTTTATAGATTAAATGCAGTTTAGACCTTTTCGCATAAGAAAAATTACCTACCTACTCAAAAATTCACTTTTTAATTGTCAAGAAATGTTCCTACTTTTAAAATTATACACCTATCAAATTTTGAAAAGTGCATACATATTGTTACGTAATTTAAATATTTCACGTATTTTTCTCAACACTTTTTATTTAATCAATTCTAACACAACAACAATTCAATAACTAATTCGCTTTTTAATCACTTTTTCTTCTTTTCTCACTTATAGCTGTCACTCTCTTCTATCAAAAACTGTCAAAAAATGTCCAACGCTGTTCCTTATATAGTATTATGGACGTTTCTAGGTGACTCTCGAAATTTCCAGCAACTTTTTCTCGAACCTTCTGGAACGCGTCATAAGTAACTTCCACTCAACTTTCGCAGTTGGCGTATGTCAACGTCATTCAAAACGCCACGTCCGTCACAATATATTAAATATACTATTATTTATTGTTAAAAACACCAAAATAGGGTAGTCGGGTGAGATGGCCATGAGAGACGTTTAACGGCTATAAACCAATATAACGCGTAGTGCACTGGCACTGTCGAGCCTCCCCCGCTGCGGAAAAATGCCAACGAAATATAAAAGACAAAACGAAAATCGTGCTAATTATATTGAAGCAAATTTGAGGTTGACAATGCAAACGGTAAGAAGCGGTTCGTCTATAAACAGCGCCTCAAAAAGTTATGGCATTCCCAGAAAACCCCTTGAAAGAAAAATAAAAAATAATGTGTCCACGACTAGTAGGATGGGACCTGATAGCATGTTGGGGGAGGCAAATGAAAATAAATTAGTGCAATACATTAAAAAGGCACAAAAATACGGTTTTCCTATGACGATACCAGATGTTCGAAAGCTTGCCTAAATTTGGCTGAAAGTCTACAAATCAATCACAAGTTCAATAAAGAAAACGAAAATACTGGTTTCGATTGGTTAAGGTCCTTTTTGAGAAGACATCCCGACTTGTCGATTCGTAAAGCTGAGGGTGTATCGTGTAGATGTAGGAAATTATTTTAAACTTCTGTAAGTAATACTGTAGCAAAATGAGCCTTTCGACAAACCTAGGTGCATCTATAAAGTCGATGAGACAGGCTTTCAATTAAATAACCGTCCTGGCAGTGTCTTAGCAGAAGAGCGAAGGATGTTGTTATAGTGACATCGGGGGAAAAGGGTGAGACAATCTCGTGCATAGCATGCTGTAATGCTGAGGGTTTTTTCTGCCGCCAGTGTGAAAGGCAAGAATTTAAAGACCTGATTCAATGCCGCCCGGTTCACAAGTTGTGATGTCTCAAAAATCGGCCTATGTTACTGCAACAATTTTTTTGGATTGGTTTAAAAACCATTTCTTGCCACGTAAAGGCAAAGGGAAGACACTATTCGTTCTTGACGGGCATGGATCGCACTGTTTTTGTGTTGAACTGTTAGAAACCGCTAAGGCAAATAATGTCGTTTTATTGTGTCTAACTCCGCATACTACTCATTATTTGCAGCCCCTCGATAGGGCTTTTTTAAGTCCTTTAAGACCTTTTACTATAAATCATGCAGAGAATGGATGCAAGTCACCCCGGAAGGAAACTAGGACGACTCTAATTTGGTGAACTTCTAACGAAGAGCTGGGGAAAGTCAGCGACCGCTGGAAATGCAATGTCCGGCTTCAGAGCTACTGGGATATTTCCTTGGAACCCTGATTCCGTACCCGATCATGCTTACACAGTTTCTGATCGAATAGTAAACAGCGAA
Source organism: Agrilus mali (assembly GCA_029378335.1). Classification (NCBI taxonomy): domain Eukaryota; kingdom Metazoa; phylum Arthropoda; class Insecta; order Coleoptera; family Buprestidae; genus Agrilus; species Agrilus mali. Next base: position 11,519,166 of record CM055659.1, read on the forward strand.
ACCAATAAAAGGTCAGGGAACACTCATACCAGTAACAATAAAAAACATTCAAATTCTCAAGTGAAAAACTCACAAGTAACACAAGTAAGACGCCCAATTAATTTGATGGATGATGCAATGCCATTTTGTAGCCAAGCTGGTCCTATAGAGCCTCGAAGTACAACACCAGTGGAACAAACATCTGTTTCAGATCTGACACCTGGAAAACTTTTAGATCAGATTCACCCCACACCCCAAACTAGTCGTTTCTGCAAAAAAAAAACAGCAAAGGCCGATGCTACACTATTAACTTCTCCTGAATACATAGCAACTGTGAAATCAAGGTCCGAAAACAAATATATACATAGTAAGAAGAACACCCCGCAGAAGAAAAAAGTTGTTAAAAAAAGAAAACACTCACCTTCACCAAGTTCTGATGAGGAGGAAGATATAGAAGTTCAGTATGAAGAAGAAAGTGATACCCTTTCCGAGGTGGATGAAACTGAATGTACGGGATGTGGAGAAAGCTACAACAACAGCAGAAAAAAAGAAGATTGGTTGCAATGCATAATATGCCAGAAGTGGTTTCACGAAAATTGCTCCTCTTATGTAAATACTTGTCAAAATTGTGGCAAAACTGCGTTTAAAAAGAAGCAGAGATGACGTCAGGAACTATTCTTTTATTTTATTCTTATAATAAGTTTGTTGTTTTCACGTTTTTCTATTTTATGTTCATTTTTATTTTGTGGTCATCTCTCCCTTATTGCATTGGCCAACTAAGCCCACTGAGCGGGGGATAGATGGCCATATTAAATTTTAAATAAATAATAATAAAAAAATTAAAAGTATTTTGACCGTATTTATTTGCCTACCTGTTCGGATGACAAAATAAAATCTTACAAGAACTTACCCTCTTCAAAAATTTACAGGCCTTTACTATACCAAAAGAATTATGAACACTAGAAAATTAAGTCAGCTTTTCGTTCTTCTTTTGAATCAAATGTGTTATTTTAATTCCAGTAAGTATATATACCGAATACATGACTCTATCTAGAAATAAAAAACAGTACACAGACATGAAACTATCCATAGATAACACATTCATACAAAGAACTACAAGACTCAAGATACTAGGGATTATATTTGGCCCCAAACTCACCTGGAAACCACATATAAACAATCTATACTCTCAATGTATGAGACGGATGAACATTATCAAGGCTTTAGGCGCAAGAAATTGGGGCGCAAACAAAGATATCCTACTAACTACATATAAGGCAATAATAAGATCAAAAATTAATTATGTTTCTATCATATATGTGCCAGCAGCAAAGAGCACTCTAAAAACTTTAAATAGCATCCAAACAACAGCTGTCAGAATCGCCACTGGTGCTGTTCGCACAAGCCCTAGAATCAGTATACTCGCAGAAGGACAAGACCCCCCCCCCCTTAGACTTAAAGGCAGATGCAGCAGCAAAGAGAGCAACCACAGAAGGTATTGACTGTACCGAAGAACACGTCACAGCAGAAGAACTCAAGAACCATTTGAACAAATATATGTGGGCCAAGTGGAATAGTGTCTGGAAAAATACAGAATCAAAATTATTCACAATTAGGGATAACGTATGGGAAAACATCGTCACTACAGAGAACAGAAAAACCCAATGCATAATTACCAGACTTAGAATCGGACACACCAACATAACACACAGTCACTTACTCGAAAAAACGTCAATAAATAAATGCCCAAGCTGTGAAACACCAATCTCAATTACACACTTACTCACAGAGTGTACCAACAAAAAAGCACTGAAAGTTTAGTAGGGGATCTATTCCGCTATAGACCTAAAGCGAACAGTAGCGTTAAAGATATTCACAATAAAATATCACTGATTAGGGATAATTTGGTAGTTTCCGCAACCGAAAACTACGAATTAGAAGAAGAAGCTGTCGCTGTCTCAGAGTTTATTAATAAATTAGCCAAAACTGTATTTTTAATGAACATAAATCACGATTTAGAAATAGCTGTTTTACCGTCGAAGCCTGTAACATTAGAAAAAGCATTTAGTTTAGCGAATGAAATCGATAAACAAATAAAAGAAAGACAGGAAAGGCAAAAATTCTTAGAATTTAAAAATCAAAAAGTTAGAATGGAGAAAATCAGTCTTAAACCCAATCTAAATTACCACTTTAAAACTAATAATCAATCTTCAATTGAAAGTGCTCCTAAGCCAAGTACTTCTAATTTTAAACCAAATTCTTTCAACCAGAAACATAGTTATTCAGGCACACCATTTAAAGGTTTTTCAAACACTAAAATTCAATCATTAGATAAAGTTGAAAAAGAAACAGATTCTGAATCCGAACACGAAATTGAATATTCCGAAGAAAACAAATCTTTAAACTTGTCGGAGAACGAACAAGACGGGGATTGTTTGTTCAACTGAGTGATTCAGCCCCCGAAAACAATTCATTCCAGCATTTAACTAGTTTCTCTACTAATAAAATTAAAACCCTGGTAGAAACATTACCATTTATTAAAACAAAAATAAAAAACCAGCCAGTCACTTTGCTTATTGATACAGATGTCGCTGTAAATTTATTGAAACCCCACAAACCCTTTCTAGATAAAATTGACAAAAATGACAAAATAAAATTCTAAAGTTTTTGAAACGTTAGGTAGTTTACAAACTGATTTTCGAGGAAAACCAGTAAAATGTGAAATTGCATATAGCAGATATTGACATTAATTTTGACGGTATTTTGGGCATTAACTTTTTACAAAATCTACAATGCACTGTTAATTTACAATCTAATCAAATTGAATTTTTTGGAAATCATCCACCAATACCTTTCCAAATAAAGAAAGAAGTCAAACTTATAAATACTTTAATTATTCCACCCCGCTGCGAAAAGTTTGTCGAAATAAAGACAAATTATGAGCCTTTTACGGAAGGAATGCTTCCGAAACAAAATGTTAATGATATAATTTAAATTCCTGAATGTTTAGTTAAAGTAGATAAAAATAGAGTTATTCATACAAGTCTTGTTAATCTTTCTAATAAAGAGCAAACTGTCCAAATGAATAATGTAATACTTCAAAAATTTCCGAACAAACTAACACAAAACATCAGGTATCAAAATTATCGCAATAATAATCGTATTAATAAATTAGATACCGTTCTCCGCACAAACCATTTAAACGAAGAGGAGAGAAATTAATAATTAGATATTTGTCATCAGTTCGCTGACATATTCTACCTAGAAGTAGATGAACTCACTTTTACATCTGTTATAAAACATGAGATAAAAACTGAACACGAAAACCCGGTAACATCCAAAACTTATAGATACCCACAATGTCATAAAGAAGAGGTAAATTCCCAAATCCGAAAACTCCTAAAGCAAAACATTATTAGATCAAGTTATTCACCCTATTCAGGTCCGATTTGGATTGTCCCTAAAAAGACAGATGCCTCTGGGAAGAAAAAATGGCGCATAGTGATCGATTATCGAAATTTAAATAAAATTACTATTCCTGATAAGTTTCCCATTCCAAATATTGACGAAATTTTTGACAGTCTAGGACACGCGCAATATTTTTCTACACTTGATCTTGCCAGTGGCTTCCATCAGATAGAAATACATCCAAATTCCATATCAAAAACTGCTTTTTCTACTAGCGAGGGACTATGAATTTTTAAGAATGCCGTTTGGCTTAATTAATGCCCCATCAACGTTTCAAAGGGCAATGAATTCAGTATTGACAGGTCTTACCCCCAAACAGTGTTTAGTGTATTAAATTGTTATTTACGGAAATTCATTAGAAGATCATAACAACCGATTAAGAAATGTTTTTAAACGTCTAAGAGAATTTAATTTGAAAATACAAATAGACAAGGGCGAGTTCCTAAATAAAGAAACCGAGTTTTTAGGACACATTGTATCCAGGGACGGAATAAAACCAAATCCACAGAAAATACAAGCCATTTCCAATTTTCCGGTACCCAAGACTGCTAAGGACATTAAATCATTTCTGGGACTGAGCGGTTATTATCGCAAATTTATTCCGAATTATGCCAAAATCGCAAAGCCCCTAACCGTATTATTAAAAAAGGATTCACAATTTCTTTGGACTGACCAATGTCAAAATTCATTTACAGAACATAAAAACTATTTAACCCAATCCCCCGTGTTGCAATATCCTCGATTTGACGAACAGTTTATTTTAACGACTGACGCTTCGCAGTACGCTATTGGGGCGGTTCTTTCACAGGGCCCTATAGGTAAAGACTTACCGTAGCGTATGCCAGCCGAACCCTTAATTCTGCAGAAACCAGATACTCCACGATAGAGAGAGAATTGCTCGCTATAGTATAGGCTACAAAACATTTTCGGCCGTATTTATATGGAAAGCACTTTAAAATCATTACCGATCACCGCCCACTCACGTGGCTATTTAGTATTAAAGACCCGGGATCTAGACTCATTAGATGGCGTTTAAAACTTGAAAAGTAAAGTTATGAAGTAATTTATAAAAAAGGAACATTAAATAGAAATGCCGATGCTCTCTCAAGAATCAAAATTGAACCTGAAATTCATAATTTGTTAAAAATTAATATGTTTGAAAAAAGTGTTACAAATATATCCGAGGGAATTGATTGTGATATATTTCTTACGGACGAAGGATCTTACGACAAACCTAAAACTATAGTAGGAAAATTTACAGATCAAAATCATACATACTGTTACGTAATTTACAATATCACGTATTTATCTCAACACTTTTTATTAAATTAACTCTATAACAACAACGATTCAATAACTATTTTGATAACAACAACAATTCAATAACTATTTCGCTTGTCAATCGCTTTCTTCTCTTCTCGCTTATATCAGTCGCTCTCTTCTATCGAATACTGTCAAACTGTCCAACGCTGTTCCTTATATAGTATTATGGACGTTTCTAGGCAACTCCCAAAACGTCCAGCAACTCTCGGACTTTCAGGAACGCGTCATAGGTTACTTCCACACAATTTTCGCAGTCGGCGGTTGTCAACGTTAGAATGACATCTGTCACACTGCCCCCCCTCTAGCTATGATCGTCCCGATCAGTTTCTTCCACTGTGTATGGAGCCAACCGGTCGAGGTGTACAACTTTCATCTTCGATTTGGGGCCTCGTTGTATCCTGTAGACGACATCGTTTATCCGGGTAATCACTTTGTACGGGCCCTCCCAATTCCGTTGTAATTTAGGGCACCTTCCTTTCTTGCGAACTGGGTTATAGAGCCATACACGATCGCCCTCCCTGAATCCAGTGGAATTCGCTCGCTGATCGTAGCGGGTCTTCATTCGGTCACTTTCAAATTTTATTCTTGTTCTGACGGCTTTATGGATGGTGTTTAGCCGCTCGCGTAGTTTAGACACATAATCGTCCGTGGACAGCGAAGAATCTTCAGGTCGGCCAAACATCAGATCAGCAGGTAGTCTCAGTTCTTTCCCGAATAGCACGCAAGAAGGTGTCTGTCCGGTGGTCTCGTGTATGGATGTCCTATAGGCCAGAAGGAATAAGGGAATGTGGCGATCCCAGTCGGTCTGATAATCGTTCACGAACATCCTCAGGTTGTTTTCTATAGTCGCATTAAATCGCTCTACCATGCCATCAGACCGAGGATGCAGCGGAGTCGTTCTAGTTTTCCTTATTCCCATCAATTCACATACTCGTTGGAATATTTCTGATTCAAAATTTCGGCCCTGGTCTGTGTGAATCTCCATAGGAACTCCATATCGGCTGATCCAGTTGTTTATTATTGCCTCCGCCACGGTGGTTGCATCCTGGTTGGAGATTGCATAGGCTTCCGGCCACTTGCTGAAGTAATCCATCACAACGAGGATGTAGCGGTTGCCATCTTCAGTTCGGGGAAAGGGACCAGCGATATCCATGGCTATTCTTTCGAATGGTGCTCCGACGTTATACTGGTGCATCTTTCCTCGTGTCCTGGTTCTCGGACCTTTGTTGGAAGCACATACTTCGCATTTTCTACACCAGTCTTCCACATCCAATCTAGTGTTCACCCAGTAATACCGTTCACGTATTTTCTCTAATGTCTTCTTCACTCCAAAATGTCCACCTCCAGTCCCAGCATGCAGCTCTTTTATTACTTCTTTCGTCTTTTTCTTGGGCAACACAACTTGTAATCGCTTCTTGGTCCCGTCCGGACTTTTAAGGACTCCATTCTCGAGCTTTAAGGAATCCCATTGGGCCCAATAACATTTCGTCGTAGTACTCAGGGGGCTTACATCTGCCCATGTTGGTCGAGATTCTCCTGTCTCCTTCCATTTCATGATGGGTCCAAGGTCATCATCGGTTCGCTGTTCTTCAATCAACACTGTATCTTCCCAATTTTCTTGTCTCTTCACGGTGGTATGTAGGCATTGAATTTGTTCTAACCCTTCTTTTCGTTCCACAGAAGAACAGTGTTTGCAATTTCGCGGGCATGGTCGTCTTGATAAGGCGTCGGCATTACCATGGTGTTTTTCTGGCCGATGTTCAATTTTGTAATTGTACTCTTGTAAACGCTGTAACCATCTGGCCACCTGTCCTTCAGGGTTTCGGAATTGCAGCAGCCATTTAAGAGAAGAGTGGTCAGTTCTCAGCAGGAATTCACGCCCATATAGGTATTTGTTGAAATGTTCTAAAGTTTTCACCGCGGCCAATAGTTCTCGGCGGGTCACACAATAGTTCTTCTCGGGCTTTGACAGTGTCTTGCTAAAATATGCGATTACTCTTTCTTTGCCGTCTTGAACTTGAGAAAGAACCCCTCCAATACCCACATTGCTCGCATCGGTGTCGACTATGAATGGTTTTCCAAATTCGGGGTAAGTCAAAATCGGGGTGTTAGACAACTTATTTTTAAGAACTTGAAAAGCTTCTTGACAGGTGTTCGTCCAATCAAAAGGCACTCCATTCTCGGTAAGTCTGTGCAAGGGGCGAGCCACATCCGCAAATCCCTTCACGAATCTTCTATAGTACGAACATAATCCTAAGAAACTCCTCAATTCATGCTGGTTCGTTGGTTGCGGCCATTTACGAACTGCCTCGGTCTTGTCAGGATCTGTACCAACGCCTTTACTTGATATGACATGGCCTAGATATTTCACTTCAGTTCTAAACAACGCACACTTTTTGGGATTTAATTTTAGTTTTGCTGCTGTGAATTTCTGAAGTACTCTGCTTAGATTGGCGTGATGGTCTTCAAACGTTCGCCCAAACACGATGACGTCGTCCAAATAGACCAAGCAGATTTCCCAATTCAGTCCTTGTAAAATGGTCTCCATTAATCTTTCAAAAGTAGCTGGTGCATTGCATAGGCCGAAGGGCATTACATTGAATTGCCAGAGACCGTTCCCAGTAGTAAACGCAGTCTTTTCTTTGTCTTCAGGATGTACTTCGACTTGCCAGTATCCGCTCTTTAGATCCAACGTCGAGAACCATTTAATTTCACTGGACAGACAATCTAACGTGTCGTCGATTCGTGGCAAGGGATAGCTGTCTTTATGTGTTACTTCGTTTAATCGTCGATAATCAACACAGAATCTCGTTGATCCGTCCTTCTTGCGTACCAAAACGATAGGGGAAGTCCATGGACTTTTCGATGGTTCTATTATCCCTTTCTCGCGCATGTCTTTGATCAGTGAATCGACTTCTTCTCGTTTGGCCCATGGTACTCGTCTGGGTGCTTGTTTGATAGGTCTTGCATTTCCTGTGTTGATTCGGTGGTACGCTAAATTGGTTCTTCCATAATCGGTGTCATCAATCGCAATGACGTTCTTATAACTTCGAATAAGGTGTTCTAGCTTTCTAGTTTCATCTTCAGTTAGATGTACAGTTCCTTGTTGATTAATTCTTTCAATGCTTCTGGTAGCTTCCCGGTTTCTTCCCTCTGTTCTCTCATTTGGTCCAAATGATTGATGGTAATGGCTGGTTCTAATGTCCCTATTGGTGTTCCTTTCGTAAGTTTTTGTTCAAAACCTTTCAGATTGATAACTCTGATTGGAATCGTGGTCGAGCCGGTTTGTACCACAGTTCTTCCGACAAGGATAGCCTTCTGCTTCAATTCTTCGTTGTCTTGCTCTATGACTCCAGTTATTTCATAAGGGACATTGTCCTCTATTGTAATTCGGGCAACAGCTTCGGAGTGTCCCGGTAAAACTTGATCTTCAGCAACGACGACCCGTAGTGTTCGCTGATCAGTCCCATTTCTTTGTAGTGGCAGTTCTTGATCTCCTATTCGTAAACATTTTGTGCCCATGTCTAGCTGGATTCGGTGTCTCTCCATGAAGTCGAGTCCCAAAATGATGTCGTCGGTAATATCGGCCACCAGCACTTGTTGGTACAGGCTTGCGTCTCCAAGACCGATCACCACTTCGCATTCTCCATGAAACGATGTTGTTTCCCCTGTCGCAGTTGTTAAGACAGAATTTATGGTTAGCGGTCGAATCCTCCATTTACCGATTATTCGAGGGTTAACTATCGTTCTTGATGCGCCAGTATCCACTATCAGTTTTAATTTCCTGCCGTCCACAAAACCATCCACAGTAAGTGAATTACCAGTGGTTGTTTTCGATACGGAGATGATGATTGGGGCTTGGGGACGCAAAGCCGACTTTCGCCCCGTAAGGCCGGCTATTCTTAGTTTCCCTGCTTGCTTCCTTTGGCGGCTGACGTCTGTCTTCTTCCAGATGGACAGCCGCTGCTCAAGTGCCCCGTACCTCCGCAATTCCAGCAAGTAAATTCTCTCTTTCTTTTGAGACAATCGCGTGAAAGATGACCCTGTTTGTCGCAAGTCCAACAGCGTGGGCGCTCACTCATCTCTTCTTTCGGTTTTGGAGAAAACACTTCTTTAGCTATTTTTACAACTTCTTGTCGAAGTAACTCGCTGTCCTCATCAAAATTGAACCCAACCTGTCGAATTCTAACATGTCCTTTGGATGCTTGTTTGGCTGCTTCATATTCCAGTGCGTGCGACAAAGCTTCGCCTGCAGTTTTATGTCGAGACATGCGCAGGGCTTGCTGTATTTCGACATCTCGCACTCCATCGACAAACATTTGGGTGGACAGCTGGTCTGTAAAGTCTTGAGGGGCACTAGGATAAGCCAACCGCACAAGCCTTTCGACGTCCGCTTCGAATTGCTGGAGGCTTTCGCTGCTACGTTGATAGCGACTTTTAACTGAGCCTGGTACATTTGTTTTAGGTGTTTATCACCATAGCGCATCTCCAATCGGTCCACCAGAATTTTAAAATCGTTTTGTTGCATTTCTGGTATACCTTGCAAAACGTCGAGAGCTTCCCCACGTAGCGCTATGATCAGGGCAGTGGCTTTCTCCATTTCATTCCAATCATTTGCCTTGGCAGCAGCGTCGAATTGTTTAAGATAGACTGACCAAGAGATCTTCCCATCAAATGTTGGTGGTTTTATTCTCGACATTCTTACACTTCCTTCTTCGATTTTGTGTAGTTTTGGGTACTCTTGAACATTCAGATTGGCCTTCATATCGTCTAATTCCTTTTGAAACTGTTTGTGTGCGGCCCTTAATTCCTTTAACTCTTCCTGAACTTCTACTCTTACTTCCTTTATCTCTTCTTGAACTTCTACCCTTACTTCCTTTAACTCTTCTTGAACTTCAACTCTTACTTCCTTCAACTGTTCTTTCAATCCTTCTTGCTCAATTTTTATTGCTCTCATATCTTCAATCAATTTCTCTTGACCTGCCTTAATTTCTTCTTGGCCTGCTTTAATTTCTTCCTTCATTTCTTCCTTGCCTGCTTTAATTTCTTCCTTCATTTCTTCCTGACCTGCCTTCATTTCTTCCTGACCTGCCTTCATTTCTTCCTGGCCTGCCTTCATTTCTTTCTTCATTTCTTCCTGGCCTGCCTTCATTTCTTTCTTCATTTCTTCCTGGCCTGCCTTCATTTCTTTCAAGCATTTCCATCAAAAATTTCATTTGCTCCTCCATTTTTGCCGCTTGACTTCTTGTTACTGGCATAAATCCTTACTCCTGACACCAATTGTTACGTAATTTACAATATCACGTATTTATCTCAACACTTTTTATTAAATTAACTCTATAACAACAACGATTCAATAACTATTTTGATAACAACAACAATTCAATAACTATTTCGCTTGTCAATCGCTTTCTTCTCTTCTCGCTTATATCAGTCGCTCTCTTCTATCGAATACTGTCAAACTGTCCAACGCTGTTCCTTATATAGTATTATGGACGTTTCTAGGCAACTCTCGAAACGTCCAGCAACTCTCGGACTTTCTGGAACGCGTCATAGGTTACTTCCACACAATTTTCGCAGTCGGCGGTTGTCAACGTTAGAATGACACAGCTGTCACAATACGAAATTCTCTTCCCACCCGATAAAATAAAAAAGGTAAATTTTATACTACACGATACGGACGGCCCTAGTTTTGGTGAAAATATTGAACTGAAGCAATCAAAATCAAATCCAAATTTAACATATATAGTAAACAATTACCAATCTTCCAGGGAATTATTCGAAAACGTTTTGATTATTTTAACTTTGGCCTCTTCTAATGATTTATTACGATTTACTGTGTCAAAAGAAGAAAACGGTACCTTAATTAAAATTATTAACTATCTTAGAAACAAATTAAACTTTTCTGATGATCAAGAAATTCAAATTAATAACTCCTATAAAAATTCAGGTAATCCCGATAATAAACAAAAAATAATTTCCCTTCATCACGACCCACCAGCGTACGGACATAAAGGTAGAAATGAAACTTTAAATAGAATTCATGAATATTTCGATTGGTCAGGAATTAAAGACGATATAACAAAATATATTAACAGCTGCGAAACGTGTCAAAGAAACAAAACAGTAAGAAGATCGTACGAAAGTCCAATGACTATAAGGGAAACACCAACACATCCGTTTGAGCGTGTGGATATGGATACTGCTGAAATTTATTTTTCAAAAAAACAAAAGCGAACAGTTTTAGTAATCCAGGACCAATTAACCAAATTTATTTAATGCTACTTATTAAATGACAAGTCAGCCCAAGAAGTATCCAAACACCTTCTTAAATTCATAGCTACTTTTGGTAATCCAAAAAGAGTTCATTCCGATCAAGGAGGCGAATTTCGTTATAAAATCTTATCAAAATTAGAGAAAGAATTATTTATAGAACACACATATACAATTTCATACCACCCTAAAAGCAACGGTGCCGTTGGAAGAGTTATTTGCACTTTAAAAGATACAATCGCCACTTTACTTGATACAAATAAACATAGTAAAAATTACGAAGCATTATTGTCTAACGCGGTGTTATCTTACAACTCCTCCGTAAATAGCAGTATAAAATTGATACCGTATGAAATATTATACGGCATTAGACCGAGAAACATTAATGATCCTCAAGATTCACACGTGAACAAAAAAACGTCAGCATCTTATTTAGTAGAGAGAAAAGCAATTCTAAACAGATTTCCACCCTAAAGGGGATCTCATTGTGTCTGATACTTCTTATACCATTTTAATCTACAAAAACATAAGTCCGTTATTTTCGAATTTAAAAACAATAAAACAGTTTTACAGTCAGATTCAAAGTTTAGAATTCAAACTAAACAAAATACAATTCAAATTAAATCACGCTACCACTTTAGGGATTACAATAATGAAACTAGAAAAAGATTTAGAGGAAATCAAATTTGTATTACCTGCAAAGCGAGTCAAAAGAGGTTGGTTTAATATCTTTGGAAAAGGCTTACATACATTATTTGGTACTTTAGATGAAGACGATGCTGATAAATATAATAAACTAATTTCAGAACTTCAGAATTCAAATAAAAATACACTGAAAACTTTAAAAGAACAAACACATTTGTCACAGGTCTTGCTATCAAATTTTAACGAAACCTTGACTAAAGTAAATAGTAATAAAAAGACACTTTAACAAAATTTACTAGCCATAGATCAGTCATTAAAAAGCGACACAAATAGAATTAATGAAAATCATCTAGCACTTTATATGATAAATACAGTCATCATTCTTCTCGAAATTACTAATTTAGTCCAAAAAGAAGTTTCTAATATTTAAGAGTCATTATCTTATGTATGAGCTGGTATGTTACACCCATTAATTCTAAATCATGAACAATTAAAACTTGAATTAAACAAAATTGATTTATCTGAGTCCGTGTTGCCCTTTCCAATAAATGACAGTGAAATCTATAAATATTATTTAATAATTGAACCCAAAATTTATTTACTAAATCAAGGACTATTGATTAAATTAGAAATTCCTCTGTAAATCTTTGTAATTTAAATTGAACCAACTTTTCCCGTATCCGGTACCTACTGAAAACTCCTTATTTCACATAATTTTACCATCAACGCCATATCTTGCCGTATCTACTGACCACCAATGGTTCATTGACATCCTGTCCTTAAATAATCTACTACAAGTTGATGATGTCTGGATATCGGAAGACGTTGAGCCACGAGAATTATTTCACAACAAAGCCTACATCAAAAAGGTTCCCTGAAACGTGTGAAATATACACTACCCATGCAAGTGAAGAACTTATTCAAAAGGTCGATAAAAACGTTTGGCTAGCTGCCTCCATAAGTACGCTTGGCTTTACTAATAAATGTGAAAGTTTGCCAATCAACAAGGTAGATATTACGCGACCGAGTCTCATTACAATCCACCAAAAATGTACCTGCTACTTTTCGAATGGTCTTCGTATAACAACTAAAAGTAGCCAGGATAACAATAAAACAATCAATTTAGACACCGGGCTTCCCGTCATCCATCAGACTGCTGCCTAGAGGAAAAAACTAGGAAAACATCACCGAATCTTCAACCCCTAAATTTAAACTACTTAAATCAAGAGAGCTTAAATCTAGCTGCAGCAAAACTCATGGATATTAAGAACAAAATTAACACCGAAGAAGAAAGAAAGTTTTCAAAACTAAATGGAAATTATTGGTTAACCACTTTAGCAGCAATTACGTCCATTCTACTATTGATTTGCTTAATTTATTGTTGCTGCCTGGGATGCTTTAAACTCTGCAAAACTGGCCCCTTTTGTCATCCTGGTCATTGTCTAAAAATTATTAACTATAACACTGCTACCAAGGAAGAACCTGTGGTTCGTTATCAGACATGCGAATCAACCTCAACTTCTCGCCCAATTAGCTATGGAAGGGAGATTTCACCCCGAAACTCACCGACCATTACATCCAGAAAACAATACAAGACCCCGGCACCCTTGGAAAACTAATAAGATTAATTTTTAATCTTGTGGGGGAGGTGTTACATCCCATATACGACGCCTTTATTCAAGGACACTAGTTTCCCATATACATCTCATTTCAAAATTGCTGTGTAATCAAATATTAAATCTATTGTATTTTTTTCTTTCAAAGACTCATTCTAGCTTCAGACTAGACCTGGTAATCATTACCTTGTAGCTTCAGAAATAAAAGTTGTTTTTAAAAATACTTTTGTTCGATTTTTTATCGTATCATATATGGGCGATTCTCTGTAACCCTCGTAATCGGCTGTCCTGACCTATTTTTTCAAAAAGTAATTAAATTATTTAAAAAAATCACTACTAATGAAACTTTAACTCCGAAACTTTACGGGCCCTTTGTTTTTAGAACCATAAATGTTTTTAGTTTTTTTCTAGACGTGATAGAAGCTCTAAAAATACAGTCCCCTGGCTGTCCCTATCACTGCATTTTCACCTAGAAATGAGATTTACGAAGAAGTTATTGAAACTACATACATTTGGCAATCAATATCATAAAGAAAAATAATTAAATTATATTATTTTCGTAAAACAGGGTCTCATTACGAATTTTATTTATTTAATAAACTCCTGTAAACTTTGTCCCCAGAATTTTCATACAGTCCCCTGCCAAACATTTAAATTCATAATAAAAAAAAACTATAATTAGACGATAACTTTTTTTAAGTGAAACGAAACGCAATTGGTGTGAAGTTAGCAACCTTACCGAATGCGCGTTGAGACGCCATTTTGTTAAGTGTCAAAATGTCATTTGTGAGGTGATCACGTGCTTGGACCGCTACCACACACAGTCCTCTGGTAAGTCATAATATGTATGTTAATTACTTTAATAATCTATATATTAAGTTTATTGTTACATTATTTATGTCTCAATTGATCGGTAGATTCTTAAGAAACTATTTTATTCATATTTGTGAATATTTTGAAATCTAACCGAAATACACAGTCCCCTGGCAACAGTCCTCTGCCTGAAATTGCAGCAGGGGACTGTTTTACGTAACAGGGGACTGTGTATTTTGCTTATTGGTTATTGTTTTAATTTATTGTTTGTGTCAATTTATCCGCTAATCAGTTTTATGAATGTAATAATCATCAAAGTATTATTGATCGCTTCGCATTATTTTTATCCTTTATAAAGTTAAATTATTTTCCACAGGCTGACCGAACGCAAGTGACAATTATGGCTCCTAAAAAGAAAAAGTTATCCCGAGAGGAATTACTACAGAAAAAGAGAGAAGCAGAGCGATTACGTTACCAAATAAGAAAAAATGACCCTCAAAAAAGAGAAGAAATGAGAGAAAAGGAGAAGTTGAAGTACCTAAAGAAAAAAGAAGAAGGTTTGCGGAAATTAGTGAAGGATATGACACCTCGCGAGCACATAGCTGCCTTAAAAAAGTGGAAAGAATATTGTAATGTATACCGAGCCAAAAGACTAAGACTGAAAAACATCACTAACACTTTTGTACGAGAAAATACGCCGTTATCGGACCTAGAAGCAGATATTCCGCCTTCAAGACCCGCCAGTCCAGTTTCAGTTCAAATATCTCCAGCTCGTAGCCCAGCAGTTTCCAGTGGTATAGTACAGCAAAGAAAAAAAGAAGCCAAAAGGCGACGACAGAAGTTTAACAGGAAAAGAAATGAAAAGATCGCACGTTTAGAGAAAAAATTTGAGAAGTACAGAAAAAGATTAGAGAGATTTGAAAGAAAAAACAAAACTAACGTTGAAGATACGCCTAAGAAAAAGATGTTAAAAATGTTAGACGAGCCTGATCAAAGAAAAGATGTAGTCAAGAAAGCGTTGTTTGGCGATGTCATTAGTAAGCAGTTAAAAAAAATTATTCCACATTGAAACGTATCAAAGACAAACAAATCTTTAAAAAAGTTGTTACTGGTAGTGTTCTTCAAAAGTACAAGCACTGGATACCGAAAGAAATGAAGTCGTTGTCTAGACCCGGAAAAAAATCTAATCTAATTGGCTTAGAAGTACCTGTAGCTGAACGATGTAAAATACCTGATAGTCATAAAAGAACTGTTCAGAATTTCTTCGAAGATGATATTCATAGTCGTATGGCAACCGGTAAAAAAGAATTTATTACTAGAAAAACTGTGAAGAAACAGAAGAGGTATTTTCTTGACACAGTTTTGAATCTTTACAAAAAGTTTATAACTGGGAACTTAAAAATGAGCTACCAAACATTTTGTCGACTACGTCCATTTTGGGTCGTGAAACCAAACGCTCGAACCCGCGATACATGTCTTTGCATAGTTCACAGCAACATAGACATGAAGCTCAACGCACTTCATACTGCTAACATATTGACTGAAGTTGCTGGAAGAATTATGTTGGGATCGGTATAATGTGGATTGTTTGGCGAGGTCATGTCATACTTGCCAGAATAAAAACCCGAAATATAAAGAATTTGATAATAGAAATTACATAAAATATAAAATGTGGGTTTCCGAAAGGCAACAAATCCAAGATTTTAAGACTAAAAAGTTCCGACTGGTGACTAAATGTTTGAAAAAAACATATGAGGTACATCCAAAACAGCTCATAACACATTTGCAGAATGATTTACAGAAATTATTTGATCACCAGCGAAATATTGTTCACCAATATAAAGGCATGAACATCTACAAGGTGATGAAGTTCTGATCCACGTAGATTTCAGCGAAAATTATTGCACTAAGTACGCAGAAGAAATACAGGCCTTTCATTTCGGTGGATCTCGAACACATACTGCATACCGTAGTAGTTTACCTACGAAATTCCATTATTTCTTTTTGCACAGTCTCCGAGAACATAACCCATTCACCTGCTGCCATTTGGACACATCTGCGACCAATTTTCCAGACTCTTCCACGTGGCATCAAACGAGTGCATTTTCTGAGCGATGGCCCTGTAACGCAGTATCGTAATAAAACTATGTTTTTTATAATGGCAACCAAGCTCTCTGAAGACTTTCCAGATATTGAAAACTTTACATGGAACTACACCGAAAGTGGCCACGGAAAAGGTGCACCGGATGGTATCGGAGCAACGTGCAAAAGAACAGCTGATTTTGTTGTTAATTCTGGAGGCGACATCAACAATATTGATCAGTTTGTTAAAGTAATCCAAGAGCGATGTCTTGGCATCACATGTATCGCAATCGACGGTAAAGACATTCAGGCAATGGTCGATAAAATTGAAGAGGAATCGGCCGATCAGAAGGGTTTTAAAGGCACTTTAAATGTGCATCAGGTCGCAGGTGTTTATTCCAGATCCATCCTCGGCTTTTCAAGTAAATGTAAAACACTAACAATGAAAAGTCTCAGCTGCTTTTGCAACAGCGGCTCTTGTGAGCATTATAAGATTGGCAGTGTCAACTTTGCTCTAAAACCTAGATGGACAGTAGAAGAAGTGTTTACAGAGTCCGAACCGGAAGATCTTGAATCTGCTGAACCTGAATTGACACCTAGACCAAACAAGTCGCCTCAAAGATTGGATGATAATCTATAGCAGGGATGAGTCGCACTCGGAATTCATGTAACAATACTGGAGATTACGTTCTATAAACGTTTAGAGAAAGTTGTTATTTCTGTTCATTTTTTATAAAGAAATTTTGTTTGCTATTGATGAGAAAATATTCTATTAAGATAATTAATAATTGATTAATGTAAAATGACTTTTTTTAAAGTACAACAATCCTCTGTCATGTCAGTCCCCTTATGTCTCAGATAGTCCCCTGTCACGATTTCTTGGAAAATCGCTAATAACTCGGAAAATATAAATAAATTCAGTGGGCCTCTTTATCTAACTAAAATAATAGTTTATTTTTTTCGAAATAGAATACGGTTTTTTGGCAAATGTTAAATATAATTGCCAGGACAGCATTTGTATGGGATTTGTACGAGTTTACAGAGAAATGCCCATATGTATGATACATTTTTCAATATTCACTTATTTATTTATTGTTTACTTTCTCAGAAATATTTGTAGTCTTTCTTACCTACCACGACCGGTTATTTGACCGGTAGTACGATTTATAAATTTTTGTAAGTTTCTCTCTAAGACTCAATTTCAAACTATAAAGTCGTTATAAACGAAAGGTAATGTAATTGTGGCACGATTTTATCCGAAAAGTGCCTTCTCGCTCGACTATCGGGTTAGGGAAACATCAGGCCCGACGGTACAGTAAACGTAATTTTATGAAAGGCCAAGTTAGGACGGCATTTTCTGTGATAATTGATAAGAATATAATTGAACTTATAAGAAAGTGCACAGAGGCAGAGGCATTTAGTGTTGAGATATAAATGGGAATTGTCTACTGCAAAGTTACATGCATTTTTTGCAATTCTATATGCACGCGGCGCATATGAGGCTAAGAATATAGATATAACACTTCTATAGAATAAAAAGTGGGGCCCGCCTTTTTTCTCAAATACTATAAGTAAACATGACTTTACGGAGATTATGAGATTTATTCGATTCGACGACAGAAATCAACGAAGCCAACGGTTACAAACCGATAAATTCGCTATGATTTTCGAGGTTTGGTACAAGTTTATTGACAACAGTCAAAATTGTTATAAACCAAGACCATATATTATTATTGACGAACAATTGTTTCCAACGAAAGCAAGGTGTAGAATCACTCAATACATGCCCAATAAACCGGACAAATTTGGTATAAAATTTTGGTTAGCATCCGATGTACGTAGCAAATATATAATGAACGGCTTTCCATATTTGGAAGAAGATGAAAGTAGAGAACCCTCAGTTCCTCTTGAAGAGCTTGTCAGTATGAAATTAGCAGAACCGTTTGTAGGATGTGGAAGAAATATAACCACAGACAACTTTTTTACAAGCCTACCTTTAGCAACAAAACTTTTAGCAAAAAAACTACGATTGTTTGGACAATTAGAGCAAATAGAAAAGAGCTACCAAGACTGGCAAAACTGAAAAATAACGACATAGCACTTTTCTCAACCAAACTCTATCGCTCAAATAATTTTATGTTGACAATTTACAAAGTCAAACCAAGAAAGCAAGTTCTAATTCTCAGTTCAATGCACAACTCCGTACAAGTTGAAGAAAGTGACACCCGAAATTTGGCGTAGATGTGACCGATCAAATGCCCAGAAATTAATTAAAAATCTTAATCTCGGAGATGGCCTTTGCAAGTATTTTTTAATATCTTGGATTTAGCCGGGATAAATGCATGGGTGTTATATGAAGAAACTACGGGAGGAGAAATTACAAGACAGGAATTTCTATTCCAATTGGCAGAAGAACTTGCCATCGCAAGTACAAATATAGGTTCCCGTGAACGGAAAACATATCAGATAAGGTATTGTAAAGATAATAAGACGGACAAAATCTGTCTAAAATGTAAAAAGTACGTGCGGAAAATGTACAGTTGAGAAGGCCATTTATAAAACATGCGACGAAAAAGAATAAAATGTAGATTATGTACTCTTGAATAAAAGAAAATATATTTTTAATAAAAATTGTAAAAATTAAACAAATGAACTTCAACAATTTATTTATATAATTTATTAAAACATGCTTCATCATCCTTGCACCGCTGAAAGTTTAAATATTATATATTTTTATACTGATAAACTGGCTATTGGTCTGCATTCAATATTGAATAATATAAGTTGTGAAAGACCGGCCGCGGTAGGAATAGCTATACGTGGAGTGTCGGTAGGAATAGTGTTAATTTAGATAAGTGCACAATTTTCTGAAATATGTCAAAAAATTTTTATAATTACTGCTTGGAATATCTTGAAGAATGGACAGTTCAATTTGAAGATATTAAAAATTTTCATTGGGTGACATTAATAAAGGAGATAATTTTATGGGAATATGTGGAAAAATCTCTTGAATATATTAGTAACCATTTTCCGAAAAATAATATTTGCGAAAATGGTCTTTTTGATGAGGTTGTCATTGGTAAAAAGATATGTGACAGATAAAAAATAATATTTTGTTTGTCTGCAAATGTGGAAACAGACAAAAAAATGGACGAATTTATTCCTTCATTTTAAACAGAATAATATTCATTATCAAAATATTTTGAAAATTGTAGAATTTGCGCTCTCCCTTCCAGGAACACATGCACCAATAGAACGTGTTTTTTCTATAATCAATAAAATATGGACAACTGAAAAAACGTAGTTGAACATTAAAACTTTAAAATCTATATTAAGTGTAAAATTTTATATGACCAATTCATGTGAAATATTTCAGGATATTTTAATAAATGATCTGAATCTATTGCAAAGTAGGTATTCACTCGGATCAAAAATATGACCGTGAAAGAAAATCATATTTTTTTAATAATAATATTAATTTGATTAAAAATCATGGATGTTCAAATTATTATTTTTTTACAAATATTTTTAGTTACCAATAATTAATAATAAATACATTTTTGTACAAGTATATGAATGTATACAATAAAATATATATAACTAACTATATATATATATTATATATATCAATGGTGGCGCTGGTCTAGTGTGTACTGTTGAGTTCTGGTATTCCGGGTTCGTCAAAATTAGTTACCGAACTCACGACAACGAAATTTTAATTGGTCGTTGTTAAACCAAATGTTTATTTTATCGTAACTTAATTGTTCTTTTCACAATATACACGTTGGTACACTTAATTGTGAAAAGTTATCCTTCTGATTAAAGTTTATTCACAACGTACTCGAAAGGTACACTTAGTTGAAAAATAATCTTGCAGAAGAAAAGCGTTTATTCAAAATCAGAATGATAACAGGAGTAAAAAGATTAACGTATTACTAACTATCCTAGGTCATGTACGAGTATTTATGTATTTCCTATATCTAATGTAAACATATAGATTAGTCACGGATATAACAATCCTCCCATCTTAAGAATTTTCATTATATCTTTCTTAATTAAAATAAGGAAAATTTAAAGAACAAAATTTTAAATTGTGGAATATAAGCCTAACAATTATTATATTGCACACTCATATTGTTTTTCTTTTACACTTCACCTTTTATTTTCCACTTCACAATTTAGTTTTTTCCTAACCACTTTGGTGACCACTTGGCCCTCATTCTATTTGTTGGCAAAGAAACCCTCCCTTCGATCCCCGCAAGCTCGGGCAAGGATGAAGAACACGCTTAATATGACACGCCTGGCTCCACAGGACTCCCATAGTCCTTCCCGCCATGAATGACTGCAGTCGGTCTACTGATATTGAAAATCTTGATACATTTTCCGCAACCGCAATCAAACCTCGGTTAAAACAAACGGAAACAGCCTGGGCAACAGCAATAGCACATACATGCTAAGATGCATAAACTTCCTATCATTCCCATGATTGACCAAAACCAGCCGGACGAGGTCACATTACTAAAGGACTGAAAGATCGCCGAATGAACCTTAGTCTCTAACTGCTCTATGCGATGTCGATTTAGGGTCAACTCCTCCTGATTGAATCGGGACAACTTGATAGGGGTAAGATGCAAAGGCTTAACCCTTTCCTCCTCAGCCAGACAACAATCCATAGCAACAGGGATTTCCTCAACAGAGATATTAAAGTTTGAGGTGTGGTTCTTTTCCGCATTCAGCTTCAAACCATTAGATAAATAGCCGTTGCAATTGGCAGACAGTTCCAACACAGAATTCCGTTTTATATCCAATGTTTCAATATCTTGATGAGGACATTTGTACGTATATTTTAACGGGTTCGTAACCAGGACCAACCATCGATTAGCCTCCAAACGAATTGCTGTCTCTTCTTCTATAGGTGTTGTTAATTTCTCACACGAATTCGACCATTGTTTTCCCAGTAGCAACTCAACCTCACATACAGGTGCTGCAGAGACCAAATAAATCTCCAAATTGTTACCAAGATAAAGATATATTAATAAAATTTGAAACAGAATAAAATTTTGAATATTGTGATCTACTAGAATCGACCGCCAGGAAAGGGTGACTCGGAAGAATGACATTAAATTGATCAAATAATGTTTTGGCAGGGATAGGAATAGGATAAAGGTTATAGATTATAAACGAGTCTCTCGTAACAATAGGGATTTCTATGTGAAATACAACTGAATATTCCCTTAGATATGCTCTAGTGGAACAAACATGCAAGTATTTAGGCAAATTCTCTAATGTAGGCTCAAACGGTAAAAAATCCCCTTTTAATTGCACTGACAATTTTTGTAATTCAATTAGGAAACTTTCATCGGCTATATCCGGTGGCAATAACTTTAGTTTAGCTAGTAATAAATAGTTCTTTACGATCAAAATATCTCTTTCTAATTCCTGAATAATTTCGGATAAAAATAGGGCCAAATTCAGGGTTCTAATCTGAGCTTTGTTTTTATTTACTACAAGAGTATTATTATTTAATTTTTCTGAAATGGCTTTAAAGTTTTTATTAATTATTTTC
>CM055659.1:11541430-11595022 GCA_029378335.1 Agrilus mali
ATTCTGTCAGGCGTAAGGCCATGCTCTTCTACAACCCTTTCCAATAATGTGAAAAACTCATTTACGGCCACTTTGTTAAAAGCCATAGCCCTCGCAGCACAAGTTGGCTCTGGTCGTCTATATGAAAGTTCAGGATGCCTTTTTAAAAAACCACTGAGCCAGTCTTCTCCAGCCATTCCAGTATCTTTGTTGAATGGGTTCTCAATATGGTTTCTCTCCGCCAACTGGAAAGCTAAAATCCGAAGCTCCTTGCCAGTTATTCCGAAAAGGCGCGCTTCCATTGATTTAATGTACTGAGATAATTGTTCTTCCTGTTCTTTATTAAAAACTGTTTTGTAGCGACCTAGTTTCTTTTTGCCACAATCATTATCTGAATCAGTGTCAACATCTTCATCATATCGAGCTTTTCTCACTCGTCGTTCCAAGGTCGACTTAGGAACGTTAGTCGCCGAAGCTCGCAGAAATCCCATTGCCTCTGATAGCACAGCTCTAACTGCCCTTCTCATGTCTTCTTCTTCCCACATGCCACGATCCCACTTTCTTTTATAGTTTCGTACCATTTTGACTACAACAAGAAATAATTTTGCTATAATAAAGGAATAATATCAATTTCAAGATATTAGTTTTTTTGAGTGTATTTAAAAGAATGGTACGAATAGCAAAAATACTATCCCATTATGCCCCGACCGTTTTGCCCCATCAGACATATTCTACAAAAGTAACAGCAGTGCTAACCTACAAATCTATTATGCGGAAATCCAATCAAAACTCGTTAATTTAACACTACTACAACAAGTATACGGTAATATGTTACAATATTACTAATACATACCTTGGTGTACATCGGTTCAAAACAAAAGAATTCGTAAAAATTCTCCAAAAATCCGTTTTTTCTTGCCAGACAGCCGAAACACTTAGTGAGACGCACGCGCCGCTCGGACTCGTGTGAAGCAACTGAACATCACGCGAATGGCGCTGCGTTACGCTTTGTTGTGTACACCACTCACGCACACAAGCACATTTCCCGTCTTGCCCCGAGCTTCATCTTGCCCCGGTATCCCCTACCTTTTTCTTCATCCCAGGTCCATGTTTCATCTCCTATGTATAGATGTTTATAGGCTATATGTACCTTCTTGCCTAAATTCCTTTTTTCATCTGCAATTTTTTTTATCTGTGTAGTCGTCATTTATGTAAATATTTTGGCCTCGAAGCGACTTTTTTCTTTTCATTATTTTTTTTTCGCAGTCCATCTATCAAGTTTTGCTTTAATGATACTGGGACCCCGTCTGGTTTTTATTTCGTATAGCTCTCTAATCACGATCTAGTTGGAGTTTGTTTTTGAGGAAGTTTGCAACTTCTTGGTGTAAATTATCTTGTGCGCTAGGTATGTATTAGAACATTATTTCTCCTTTCTCTTCTGTCTCTATTCTCCTCACGAAGCTCGAGTTCCCTGAGTCTTTGATTGAGATGCTCTTTCCATATTCCATCTTTTTTCTCTCTATACGATCCAACCTGTGATGTCCATAATCTCTTCTCGTAATTCTTTTCCAAGGGTTTTCAGCTCGTGCAATATTTCAGAGTTGGTCGGATTTCTTTCCTTGTTGATGTCTCTATTGTCTTTAGAGAGAGAATCCAATTTTCTATAGATTTGAGTTAATTAATTATTAAGTATTTCGGTATTCACAATATCGTTTTCTTTGGGTGTCTTGCTCGGCTGTTCTGTCATACTACTTTCATTTGCGTTAATAAACATGCTAGAGCTTCTGAACGTAATTTGGGTGGCCTACCCCTGGAGCTCATATTGATTCTTTTCAGCTATTGTCGTAATGTATCTATGATGTAGGTTGTACGATTGACCAGAACTAACCTCATCTCTCGAGTCCTAATTATAATTGACTTTTACTTTTTCCAGTAAATATTGAGCTATTTAGTAATTCTGAATATAAATGGGCATTTGGTGTTCTAAAGAATTGTAACCATAGTTGATTAGCATTTAAAAGCTTATCTTCTGCGCTGAGATTTTGGCAAAAATATTTTAAATTTACCCACTCATCTATCAATTTCGTGTCGTCAATTGCTATATTCTTGTCTTTCCAAAAAGCAATAGTATCTTCGATAACAGCCCATTTCGTTTTTTCATTTATATTCGGCAAAAACGTCCAGTCAAATTTGGCGATAGTAGACGCTAGTACTTGTTGAAACGAATTATTAATCATGTTGAACTTTAATTAAAATCACAATATGTTTCAAAATATTTTATTTGTAGACACTACAATATTGTTTCGCCAAACATTGGCTTCATCAGGTGATGATTTAACAAACTTCGATCCTTACAAGCTATATATATGTATACGTCTAAGTCTAACCTAAATTTAAGGGGGGGGGGATCTTATAGAAAAATATTAAGCAAAGGTTAATTTTTGTACTCTATCTGGTCGTTTAACGCTAAGTCTTTTTTATGGAATCTGATAATTTCTAGGCTCTCTAAAAGATTTAGTTTTAAACTTTTGTTTTGTATATGTAAAATTTTATATTTTAAATTAAAATTATGATTTTCATTAACTAAATGTTCTGCGTATGTAGAATCCATTTTTTTATTAGTAAAACTGTACAAATGTTCATTAATGCGCGTTTTGAAGGACCTACCAGTCTGACCTAAATAAACTTTGTCACAGTCTAAACAGCTTAAACAATAAACTCCTGATTTTAATTATTTTGGAGTTTTACATTAATTATTTAATATTAATTTTCCTAATGAATAGTTGGTTCTAAAGGTAATAGTACTATTATTTATTTTTCTAATGTGTTTACCAATCTTTGATGAAATATTACCTAATAATTATTAATTATTAACATTTAATAACATTTAATTTATTCATATAAAATATGATTACATTAAATCGTTGGTGTAGTAACCCACATCGGTAGGATATGCTTGAGACTCACCATCGTTGCCGACGACGATATTCTCTTCTTCGTTATCGTCCGAGAGAATTTTATCGCTGTGTTCTACCTTGTTGATGTCGTTGTTGTCGGAGTCTTGTAAAGAGCAGTAGGGTAAGATGACGGGTCTCGCTCAGAGGGTGAGAGGGTTTTGATTTGTGACAATTGCGACGTAATTGTAAATTGAAAGAATGTGGCTCAAGGTCGTGATTGAAATGTTTACTACAGTAGAGAGTATATATATCAACCATTGCGTCTTTTCGACGTTGTGGGTCAAGGTCATAAATGTTGATTGAAATGTCTACTACAGTAGAGAGTATATGTATTATCGATTGCGTAAACCAGTAAAACGTCTACGCAGTCGGGTGACATAGACGTAAACGGTTCAAGTCGAGAAAGCCTTCTGATGCTGTGACAACGGTTGAAATAGGTAGAGTGGTGTTGTAGAGAGCGAGGTGGTCGGTTAAATAGCAAATATGAATAGCAGACGCAGCATTAGCTCCATGTTACTTTTGTTGCATGCATGGATACCTTCACACACACACATACATATATACATACTCTGCTTTACCAAACAATAATTCTGTAAGCTATCATTTTACGTGTGTAAGTTCATCATACACAGACAAACATCACTTGTTGTTCACTATACATCGACAACTTTGCCATTCGCTGATGTCGCACACACATGTATACTTTACGCACACGTCTTAATTAAACCTGTACCCGTTCCTCTATGTCTATGTATTCAAATTCGCGCGCTTTACGTCTTCCATCTTACTCCGTCTACATCAAGCAAATATGAATTGCAGACGCAGCATTAGCTCCACGTTACTTTTGTTGCATGCGTGATATCTTCACACATATACACATACACTCTACTTTAACTTTTGTTTTCGAGATAACCTAC
Organism: Agrilus mali; assembly: GCA_029378335.1. NCBI lineage: Eukaryota > Metazoa > Arthropoda > Insecta > Coleoptera > Buprestidae > Agrilus > Agrilus mali. The sequence goes on from CM055659.1 coordinate 11,545,284, forward strand.
CACAACATTCATACCTACCAATAATTCTGCAAGCTATCATTTTACATGTGTAAGTTCATCACATACAGACATCACTTGTCGTCGACGGTGAACACCTACAGTTATACATATCCGTCAACAACTTTGCAATTCGCTGATATCGCGCACATGTCTACTTTACGTATACAACTTAAACTTGTACCATCGTTCCTCTACGTCCAATTCGCGCGCTTCACATCTTCAATCTTATTACTCCATCCATACATCGTACTACTAACACGTTAAAGAAATAACTCGTACGTATACATAACGACGCGTGTGATTACAATCCAATTTTACCTAGCATCTATACAACCGACAGTGAATACACACACACGCTTATTGTTTAAACAATATTTCGATACACATGAACCTATGAACATTGACTCGATTAATAATTATATATATAAAAGGTATATATACTTGAATATTTTATAGTATCTGCTCTTTGTATACATTTCGCCTTGTAAAGCTTCTGGAACAGAAGAGTAAGAGGATATTGATTTGTAACGATTGAAATATGAATTAATTGTGACGTAACAGTTGTGTTATGTCTAATGGATAAGTACTTTTTAGACTTGTTTTGATGCATGCTTGATTACACATGATGAAAGTTTCAACGAAATATATTTGAAAGAAATGCTCTTACAATTGAAGACCGTTACATTATTATTAAAGAGTAAACAATTACTAAAGTGAAAAATTAAAACTAATGCTTTAAATATATGATCAACAATTACAAATACCAACGTAAAGGTATACATAAATCTATTTCGTTGAAACTTTTTACTGAAATTTTATTATTAATGATAACTTCTTTACCAGCAGTTTTATCAAATATCACTTCACGTTCTAATTACATAGCTTTTGATAGTGTAAGAGCTGATTGTAGAACAGAGGAGTGAGGATATTGATTTATAACGACTGAAATATGAATTAATTGTGATGTAACAGTTGTTGTATTCTAATAAAAAGTAGTCAAGATTATAATTCATAAGAAATATTCATTAAAATTATCGATTCTTTATTTTGATATAAATAAAGGAAGTAAGTGTGAGAATGTTCATTGTAGTTTTCATTTGTGATATGCTGTATATTATACAAAAATTAATCTCCATATACATATCACAAATATCAAATTCTTTCTTAGGAATAAGACTGTTGATTTTATATGTATTTGTTTATACTTAGTATCGATACATGACGTGAACACGAGAAAGAAAACATATGACACAACTGTATTAAAAAAGGTTAGTAAAAATTGAAATAATATAGTTAGTTAAAACAAAGACTCTGTAAAGAAAGGTATTTCACTGAACACTCCGAATTTATTAATTAATAAAAATTATAGAATTCAATAAGTGTGTTTTAATATAAAAGTTTCATCATTCTACCCACCATATCCAACAGGTTATGGGCCCAGTTGACGTGTTTAAGTGAGAACTATTGTTTTAAGTGACTTAAAGGTTTTAATCTTCCGACAATGGAAAATAATGCAATGAAAAGAAACATTCCTGTTTTCAATGGCGAAAAATATAGCACATGGAAATTAAGAGTGCGGGCATTGTTGATAGAACTTGATTTAATAAATGTAATTGATGATGCAGAACCAGTGCAAATAGACGATGCTTGGATAAAAGCTGATTCGAAGGCTAAGAGCGTGATAATAAATTACTTATCAGACTCTCTTCTTAATTTTGTACCTGCAGATACTACCGCGAAGGAAGTGTTTCGGAAATTAGACAATTTATATGAGCGAAAAAGTCTGGCGACACAACTTACAATTAGGAAGCAATTGCTCGCGTTAAAACTACAAGGTGATACAAAGCTAATAACTCATTTTTCTGTGTTTGACGGTTTAATAACTGAATTGGTGGCAGCCGGTGCAAAAATCGAAGAAACAGACAAGGTGTCCCACCTGTTACTGACCCTACCAACTATGTATGATGGTGTAATAACTGCAATTGAGACATTATCTGAGGACAGTTTAAGTTTAGCCTTTGTCAAAACTAGACTATTAGACCATGAAGTAAAACTGATTACCGAAAATAAAGACACGAGTGCAAAAGTGCTTCACGCCGAAAAAGTGACAGTAAAACCGACCAAATTCAACAGTGACAGAAGATTTCGCCAGAATAGTTTTGGACAAATGAAGTTTAAGAATTTTAGAAATAGAAAGTTTTTTGGAGGCCGATGTAATTACTGCGGAAAAGGTGGACATATGAAAAAGAACTGTATATTCCTGAAATGAAAATTTGAAAACAAGCCAGAAGAAAAACCGCGTACATTACAAACGGTTCAGGTGATTGACTCTTCCGAAGAAACTGAAACATCCAGTTTTGCATTCATGGCAGGTGAATTCGATCATGTAAAAGAAAGTGCAGAAGGAAGCAAAAATAGAATTCATTCTGGACTCTGGCGCGTCCGATCACGTAATAAACAGAGAAGAATTGGCAGTAAAGTTCAAGACATTGGAAAACCCAGTGAAAATTTCCGTGGCAAAGAATGGCGCCTTCATCACAGCAACGAAGATGGGTACACTGAATGTCATCAGCAATCTTGGGGTCCAAGGAATACTGAGGGACGTACTGTATTCGCCGGAGGTACCGCATAATCTACTATCAGTCCCGAGAATGATCGCAGCAGGAATGGAAATAGTCTTTGGTAAAAGAGTTGAAGTTTACAGAGGTAGTATGGTAATAATGAGGGGAAAGTCTGTAAATAATCTCATAATTATGGAATTTGTTGTTGACAAAAATAAAGAGAATCCAAATTCAAAAGCTTTAAGCACCGTAAGAGGTGATTATGAACTTTGCCACCAACGATTAGGCCAATTAAGTAAAAATAAATTCTTAACATTAAAGAAAAAACAAATTGTTAAAGAAACCGATTTAGTTAATAAAATTGTACCAAATGACAGTTTATGTGACGCGTGTATAAAAGGTAAACAAAGTAAATTACCATTCAGTAAAACAAAAGATAAAAATTATATACAGAGACCATTGTTTGTAATTCATTCCGATGTTTGTGGGCCGATCACTCCACCAGCAAACAACAACAAGAATTATTTCGTGACATTCATAGACCAATATACCTACTCATTATTCTGTTACGTATTGGATCACGTATAAATCTGAAGTATTTTCAATGTTTCAAGATTTTGTTGTAAAAAGCGAGGCTCATTTCAAAACAGTAAATTTGTACTGTGATAACGGCGGTGAGTATTTGTCCAAGGAAATGAGGGATTTTTGTAGTCAACGAGGTATTAGTTATCATACTACAATTCCACGAACCCCAGAGTTAAATGGTGTTGCCGAGCGAATGAATCGCACAATAATTGAAAAAGCCAGAGCGATGATAATGGGCGCACAGTTGGAAAAGGAATTTTGGGGCGATGCAGTTTTAACGGCCACATATTTGATAAACAGAACTCCAACAAAAGCGCTAAGTGAAAATAAGACACCGTATGAATTATGGCACAACAAAAAGCCGCAAATTAAGTATTTGAAAGTCTTTGGCTCGACAGTTTATGTACTAGATAAAACAAACAAAGCAAAGTTCGATGAAAGGTCGTGGAAAGGCATATTGGTTGGTTACGAACCAAATGGCTACAGGGTGTGGAATGTAGAAAAAGAAAAATATTTTGTAGCACGAGATATAATAGTTGACGAATCGAATTACTTAAAGTCCAGGCCTGGTACACAAAAGGTTAAAGAAGTCAATGTAGAAAAGTCTCGTAATGAAGCTCAAGTTACTGACGAAAAAATCGATAATTCCGACACAAAAGTAAAATCAGTAACAAATGGGTGTAAGTCTGGTTGTTGTAAATCAGATGAGAGTGTAGAAAGCTCAAATACCTCGTGTGATGATTCATGTGTCGGTGACCTAAAACATAAACAAAAAGTTGGACCCTCATTTCATGACACTTACGGAAAAAGCCAAACAACTGAACAAAGGCGGAGTGATCGGGTTACAAAACGCAGGTTTGAAACATATAATGAAGATAAAATGTTTGATGATTGTATACTGGGTGTACAAAAGATTGTAAATAATCTCCCCACTTCATATCATGAAATTAAAGATCGACCTGATAGGGCCAAATGGGAAGCCGCGATACAAGACGAAATTGATTCTCTCTTATTAAACAAAACGTGGGTTTTAGTACCGAAATCGAAAAACAAAAACATTGTCGATTGTAAGTGGGTATTCGTTATCAAACACGACGAACTTGGAAATCCGGTAAAGTATAAAGCACGTGTTGTTGCAAAGGGGTTTAGTCAAGAGTATTTAGTGGACTACAACGAAACGTTTGCGCCAGTAGCTCGAATCTCGAGTTTCAGATTTATGATAGCTTTTGCTAACCAGTTTAATTTTGTGATTCATCATATGGATGTCAAAACTGCGTTTTTAAATGGCAAGTTAGAGGAAGAAATTTACATGTCTGTACCTGAAGGAATTAAATGCAAATCGGGAGAAGTATGCAAATTAAATAAAGCATTATACGGGTTAAAGCAGGCCGCGAAATGTTGGTTCGAGGAATTCGAAAAGGCATTAAAACAGATAGGTTTTGTAAATTCTCAGGTTGACCGTTGCATTTATTTTCTAAATAAAGGGAAAATATCAAAAAATATGTATGTCATATTATATGTAGATGATCTCATAATTATTACAGCAGATATTAAAGCAATGAAAACATTTAAAGGTTATCTAATGAAGAAATTTCGGATGGTAGATCTGAAGGAGATAAGATTGTTTTTAGGGATAAGGGTGAAAAGGCAAAATGATACAATAACTTTAGATCAAAGTGTGTATGTTAAAACAATTCTGAGCAAATTTAATATGCAAGATTGTAATCCTGTAAAGACACCTTTAGAGAGTAAATTAGATTACGACAGTTTAAACTCAGATGAGAAATACGATGCACCCTGTCGCAATGTCATTGGTTGTTTGATGTACTTGATGGTCTGTACAAGACCGGATTTAAGTACAACGGTTAGTATTTTGAGTATATATATGAATAAAAACAATAAAGAACTCTGGAAATGTTTAAAAAGAGTATTAAGATATTTAAAAGGAACTGAAGATAAGAAACTTACATACAAAAGAAAAGAATACAGTGATATTTTGACAGGATATGTCGATTCTTATTGAGGAGTAAGTGATACTTTGGATCGAAAGAGCACAACTGGCTACTTGTTTAAATTATTTGAAACTTGTACGGTGTGTTGGAACACAAAAAGGCAATCCTCTGTGACAGCTTCATCAACAGAAGCTGAGTACATGGCCTTGTTTGAGGGAGTGAAAGAAGCTCTCTGGTTGAAATCTTTGGCAACCAGCGTAAACATTGGTATGACCAAGCAAGCCAATTGTAATTTATGAAGATAACAATGGTTGCATATACATAGCAAAGAATCCAACAAGCCATAAAAGATCCAAACATATCGATATAAAGTATCACTTCACTCGTGAACAAGTTGAAAAAAGGGTAATCGAATTGAGATATGTTTGTACAGGTGAGCAACTTGCGGACATTTTAACCAAACCACTTCCAGCAGCCAGGTTTCTGCAGCTGAGAATTGGACTAGGACTGGAATAAATACAAGTAAAGAAACCATGTGTATTATAGGTGCAAATGTAAGTTTAATTGGTCTGATAAGGTTTTTTTTTGGGGTTTTTCCTAATCCTGTGCAACAAATGTTGGGCCATTTAGGTTCCCCCAAAAAGGAGGCATTGAAAGTAGAAATACCTTTTCTGAATAGTTTATTTTAGTATAAACATCTATCATGTATATAATATCTATTGTAAATATGTTCTTGTTTTAGTAGCTATTGCTAAAAGTACTCCGATTAATTTTTGAGGAGGCGTGTGAGAATGTTCATTGTAGTTTTCATTTGTGATATGCTGTATATTATACAAAAATTAATCTCCATATACATATCACAAATATCAAATTCTTTCTTAGGAATAAGACTGTTGATTTTATATGTATTTGTTTACTCTTAGTATCGATACATGACGTGAACACGAGAAAGAAAACATGACACAACTGTATTAAAAAAGGTTAGTAAAAATTGAAATAATGTAGTTAGTTAAAACAAAGACTCTGTAAAGAAAGGTATTTCACTGAACACTCCGAATTCATTAATTAATAAAAATTATAGAATTCAATAAGTGTGTTTTAATATAAAAGTTTCATCATTCTACCCACCATATCCAACAGTAAGTGCTACAATCAAAATATTGAAGAATAAAATTACATTAATAGTGCTAACAACTTGTAGAAATAGGAATACATGGAGAGAATTGTTGTATAAATATGTTAAAAGTAGTAATGATGACACACTGATCATGATTGCTTTTTCCATTACAATTGAGATGATGAATACTAGCAACGTATTCTTATTACATAGCCCCCTCCCCCCTCCAAAGATATGTGTAGCAGTGTAGGAAGAGGGTTTTGTATAAGTTATGTGAACGAGCGAAGGAGCGGTAGATGTTTAGTAGAATTCAGTGGGATTAAATTAGTAAAACATGGAAACCTTTATTGAAAAGTTTAATTGTGTACGGGTGGGTTATGAAGAGAAAGAAATACGTGCTCTGAATTCATTGGAATTGAATCATACATATCCCATACAATCCTTCAAAAAGGTGCATACAAAATGGGGACCTCGTCTGTTACTCGATTTGTACAGCTTGTAACGTTTTTTTTCTATGAAAAATCCCGTTACTGAAGTTTTATTTATTTCGATTAAGTCTGTGTTTGTCTTGGTTCAGTTTTGTTGATTATTTCTTAATGTTGATCGACCTTCCGTCTTATCATCAAGGCTAACAACCTTCGCGCAGGACTAGGCGATCGATGGAGGGATCGATGAAATTTTCCGGTCGGTGCTCGAGGTCTTCTTCCTCGATCCTTGACACTGACGTGACGTGTATGTGTGTTTTTCTGTTGGTGTTCTGTGCTTGGTTTTGCGTGAGAGTTTTTTTGTGATCCACTTACCTTTGCATTTAAATAGTTCATGTAAAATTCATTCAAATTAATTATTTCTTTTAAAATCTTTTTTTTGCTATTCACTCAATATTTATTTTTGATGTAACTTTGATTAATTTTTACAAAATTTTCCTTATTACCACGTGGTCTCTTTTTTAAATATCTAACTGTATATTTGTAATCTTTTGGGCCTTTGTGGCCAATTTTTAAATTTTTTCATTTAATTAATTTTTCTCACCTTTTAATTTATATATTTTTAATAGTCAAAATTTTTTATGGTATCTGGGGTGTATCTTGAGTGCATGTTGGTTTAACGACAGACACCCCTACTCCTCCCTTTTTATCCGTTTTTTTTTAAGCATCTTCAATGCGAACAACTTTTTAACATTTGATTAATATTTTTTTAGTTTTAGGAAATTTATCAGCACTTTTATTTGTGCCCTTATTTGTCAGCCCATTGAAATTTTCTTAGAATAGGTTCCGGTTGGATTAGGGGGCTGGGATTAAAGGGTAGGGGTGAAGACATCCTGAAACTATTTTACAAAGGCAAATAGACAAAGCTCTGGTTTCCAACTAATCTCAATAACCAGTTAGAGGCCGATAAATTCCTGCAGGCGGCCCCCTAAAGATTAAAAGGTTGGTTCATGAAGCTATTTCGCTGATATCCTCTTGCCTCACAACACAGCACGAGAAGTCCCCGATTATACCCTGAAACCAGCTTCCAGTCCCTACATTGGAAAAGGGAACTCTTCTTTTTGGTGGGCTACATGTGTTATTTTAAGTTTTGTTGTTTTTGTTGTGTGTAATTTTTTGTTAATATACTCTTCAAGTTTTATTTGTTTTTTTTAAGAGAGCTTCGAGCTCTCTAAAGCTTCAGGATTCTGCAGGAACCACCGATGCACTACCCGGTGCCCAATAAAGTTGTCATTTCTTGTATTCTTTTCTTTGTTTGACAAAGTGGCGCCCGAGCATGTTTTCTTTTTTAATATTTCATGATAATTAAATTTTTTTAAACAAACTATTAATAATTTCAAAACCCAAGTAATAGTTTTGTTATTTTGGTATTTCTTCCATCCAGACATGCAAAAGCTTTTACAGAAGCAGAGATCGAGGATATAAATGATAAAATTGATAAACAAGTGGGTCAACCATCGATCCGTCTCAAAGGATTTGTGGGAAAATCGGCTGATGTAATACATATGTAAATTGTATAACAAAAAGTAAAATGTATATATGTAACGTTTAATAAAATGTAAACCAATTTTATATTTTTATTTTGTTTTATTTGTTTAAATGAAAAAATACATCGTATCTAGGAGTGTAAAGACAACCAATATTTTAATAAAAGAACATTTTTGTAAGCACAAGTCGGTTCAACAGTTGTTTTAAATAAATGATAAGAACACACCTTAACTTTGAAATCAGTTTCTAGATTTGACAACGATGGACAATTGATGTCTTCGGTGTTAACAAAGTTAACATTAGGAAAGTATTCACTTTCTTTTGTAATCCCTTAACATATACAACTGTTGACTCCATCAATATAGGATGAATACTATCATGAATCGCAGAGTATGGAAGATCACCATTATCTCCATATAACCCATGAAAATTTCTGGTTAACCAGCGATTTTGGATTCTGTAACGAACCGGGAGGGCGTCCCACGGAAATGGTGGTTCAAATGTGTAACGATAAACTGGTTCTTCTTTTAATGCAACATTAGCTACTTCTTTTAAAAAAACTCGATTGTCGCTACATTGAAAACCTTGTACTTCTAGTAAGAAAGTCATCGTGCTCACTGTTCAGTATCGAAAAAGAAAGTGAAATGTTGTTGTGGTTATTGGGTTTTATACTCCATGAACTAAATTTGTAGAGGTTAAACAGTAAGCTGCTATTTTATCTGGTACATTAGTGCTAAATTCTAAACGAATATCGGTACTGCCGGATTTCACTATTTCATTCTGATAAGAACAGTCTACTATTACAAGAGGAGCAATCGTTAGAAATTTGGATCGAATAAGGGTTCACTCACATTACCATAATACGATTGTTGAAAGTTAACATACATTTCATATAAAACAGCAAATCTGGAAACATCGAAATCTAAATTCAAATTATCGTATGGGTACATAGTGGATCCTAAGTGAACTTTAAAGTTGGTAGGGTTGCAATGATCGAAAGTACTCATATTTTTTGTAATATCATTTCCTTTACCGGTTTGAAATCCAAAAATAATGAAACGAGGTTTTTCCAATTGTGACGTAGTTTTCACAGCCCAGTTGTGAGAATGCGATTGATTAAGTAAAGGATATTCATGTAGCTCCCAACTACGGAACGAAAGTTCAATATTTAAATTACGATCCACGTAACGTAATAATTTCAAACGTTCAGCATCAGCAACAGATACACGAGGAATTTTCCAACATATCTGATTCAATTGTACAACTACCTCTTCAACCGATTTTTTTTAGCAAAAGAGAGCGTTATTGTCAGTACTGCTGCGAACTAGAACTAATTCTTGTATGTTGAGTATTATCTTTCGAAAATCTTCACCAAACCCTAAAATCATACTAAGAGGAATAGAAACATTGAAGTAACCGTTTGTATCAATCAGATTCCTAGCATGAAAGGCAACTCCTTGTACAACGCCTAAAGCAGGAGGTAACCATCCACTATTAATGAGACGTTTACTTTCATTTTCATTGTAAGACGCGTAACCTTTCATCGTTGTAGTGATACCAGGATTACGGACTTGATCAATAACTTTTTCACCCAATTCATATCCACTTTCATCAAACAGGTGTAGAATTCCATTATTAATAAATGTAGTTGCGGTAGGTACAGCTCCATCCTTTTTCAGCAACCGTCCTTCTATGTATATGAAACTATTGGAAGGTAGGGTGTAAACATCTTAATTTTCTATCGGAATTCGTATGGTATCATTATTTTTAAAAGTTGAATTCGCATAAGGTCGATGGGTATGTTTATCAGCATTAACAAAAGCGTTAGTTTTCTCGGTGACATTCAATGTTTCTACAACCATTTTAACGTTTCGTCTTTTTCAGCCGCAATCCCAAAGATTTAAGGAATTGTTTATTGAACACATCGAAATCGCTTAATAATGAATAAACATGCGGATCATCATCCATCTGCTCTACCAATAACCAAACGCGACTTGAACATCGCAACGAAAATAAGTCGTCATGGTCCTCTACTACCATCCACAATAAGATGCATCGTCGCTGGACCTTCAAACTGTGGGAAAACAAATGTGATTATAGGACTATTGGAGCAACCAAACGGTTTACGGTTTGAAAACGTGTATGTTTATTCAAAATCGTTATATCAACCAAAATATAAGTATTTAGCTGAATTATTACAACCAATTGCTGGAATTGATTATTTTCCCTATAAAGATTCTGATGAAGTAATTGGTCCATCAGAGGTGAGACCTAATTCTGTATTCATCTTTGATGATGTTGCGAATGATAATCAGAATAAGATAAGGGAATACTTTAGTATGGGAAGACATAACTCAATCGACACTTTTTATTTAAACCAAACATATGCTCAAATCCCTAAACATTTAATTAGAGATAACGCTAATTTAATAATACTGTTTAAACAAGACGAATTAAATCTTAAACACGTTTTTTTCTGACCATGTCACTGTAGACATGACTTTTGATCAATTTAAAAGTATATGTGGAGAATGTTGGAAAGAGAAATTCGGATTTCTAATGATTAACAAGGATTGTGGTATAAATGAGGGGATATATCGTAAAGGATTCGATAAATATATAGTAATGTAAGTGATAGAAATTTCAATCAGCTGTTAAAAGACGATTATAACAACAGCATGGACGTGAAAGCAAAGAAAGAACCAATCAAAGTTAGGAAAGCAGTAAAGAGAAATTTGCAAATGTTAAAGGAATCGATGGTAGGACAGAATTTCCTATTACAACAAGCATACCAACCAATTACAACGTTACTAATTGGCTGAAATGTGATGTTCCAGCATCATCAACTCCAATAAAAATTAGAAAATTTGATCCTTCGAATGCTCCAGGCACCATACTTCAAGGTCCCCCTTCCTTCTTAAGGGAAGAAAGTGTATATGAAGTTTACCCACCAACGGATGAGAGTGTGTTCGAACAAGCAAAAAAAGAATACTTAGATTATGTCAATAGCTCTCGATTTGGAGAATATTTGGAGGAATTCAATCCTCTACCTCGAGACTATATAGAAGGAATTATTAAAGAGTATGACAGTAGTATATTTAACACTGACATTGTGAATCCCCGTCTTGCCAAAGTTCGATTCGAATGGGACACAAATACATTTTTTATCGGTGATTCTGAAGTAGATTTTGACGGACCAGACGTCGTAATCGATGGAAAATTTAAGTACACAGGTAGTGTAGGATTATATGAGCAACTGTTTGAATTAAGTTCTGAATATTCGACATCATATAAAGAACGGAGAGACTATGCGAATATATTAAAACGTACGGGAGCAGTATACAATTTAAGGCAGCAAACAACAAAGCCTTCTAATAAAGGTAGAGGCTTGTCGTTGTTGACTTACAATGAAAATCCGATAGAATACAAATATTTTGATGACGCTTATGAAGTGTGTGATCGTTTAAAGTTATTGGTTGCTTCTCAACAAGCAGGCAACACAAACCATGAAAACGAAATCCAATCAATTTTAGAAGAGTTGCGTGAGTGCAATATAATCGAATAAACAAATTGCTAGAATGATTAGTTAGACAATGACTATTGATAAGTTCGCACGTTGGTAAGACAAAAAACGATCATATTGGCGAGCATTTAGCAATGCTCACGATTTTAATCATAACCGCTTAACTAGAATCGGGGATCCTCAGCAGGAGCATGATGCTGTTAATGTACGATTTAAAAAAAAAAAATGAAACTCCTTTTATCACAAGATGATGTAGTGGATATTAGAAAGGCATTCGATAAAGTGTTACATTTTATCGACGTGGCTAATAGACGTATTATACATTTGAATGAGCCCATAGCAGGATTTCATGTAGCTACAAAAAAGTATGTAGATGAAAAGGATAGGTTAACAAAAGAGCATGTAAGAATCGATTGTGAAAAGGTAAAGGAAACTGCTGTTAGTGAAGGTGATAGAAAGCTGAACGATTTAAGAAAAGAATTCACAACTCTCTTTAAAGTTGGTATAAGGTTAACGAGTAGTTATAACAATACTATAGAGATCATGATAAAAAATTTGCAAAGAGAACTTGAGAATTGGAGCAATGAAAGGGATAAGTATGCAACAAACTGAGTGAATGATTTAATAGAAAAGAATGGCGGTACAATCATGGACTCTCTTTCAACAAAAATAAAACTAGAGTGTAAAGATGTAGAAGCGTTTGCTAGAAAAGGTGATGAAGAATAATTGTTGAAGAAACTGAAGACTGAGATTGAACAAGACATGAAAAGAGATATAGATATGACCGTTGAATTAATAAAACCCTTCATTCAAGATGAATGTAAAAAAGTTATAGAGTTTGCAGATAAAGGAACCTATAAAAAGAAAGATGATCTCAAAAAGGAATTAGTGGTAATGATTGAATCACTAAAAAAAGAAGCGAAGGAGATTAAAGTAAGGTTAAATACTTTAGAACAAAGAGCAGTAGGTGGCGCAAAACCGAGCAGTTCTAAATCAACAACCGTAGTTCATGTCGAATGTGAAAGAAGAAGTTGTAAAAGAACTACATAATTTCACACGTCGTAAGGTAGTTGTTAAAGGATTGGATGATCTTCACCAAGCCGATTTAGTTGAAATGATTCCGTATGCAAGAGAAAATAAAGGTTTCCGATACATTTTAGTTATAATAGATGTTTTCTCAAAATTCGTATGGGCTCAAGCGGTAAAACGTAAAACAGGTGAAGATGTTGGAAGAGCTTTACAGTTAATTCTCAAAAGAAGTCAACGTATTCCTAAGAATATGCAAACTGACTTGGGAAAAGAATTTTATAACGAACAAGTGAGAAAAGTGATACAGAAATATAAAATTAACCATTACTCAACGTATAGCACGAAGAAGGCGTCTGTTGTGGAACGAGTAAATAGAACGTTAAAATCAAAAATGTGGCAACGCTTTAGTTTACAAGGATCCTACAAATGGTTAAATATATTACAAGATATAGTAAATGAATACAACAATAAGGTTCATAGAACTATCGGAATAAAACCAAACAGTCACTAGACGAAACGAAGAAACACTTTTGAAAAGTGTTTACAACAACCCAAAGAAGATGGATTTACAAAAAATTCGGTTTAAAGTGGGAGACCGATTACGAATAGGTAAATATCGTGAATTGTTTAGGAAAGGTTACACACCGAATTGGTCCAACGAACTACAATAAGCCATATAAAATTATCTGATCCAATTATTTATTACTTAAAAGATAATAGTGGGGAAGACATAAAAGGAGGATTTTATGGTATGGAATTACAGAAAGCTACTCATCCAGACGTGTTTTTGGTGGAGCGAGTACTACGACGTAGAGGTGAGATATGGTTTACGTGAAATGGTTAGGGCTTGATAAATCTCATAACGGTTGGATCCATAAAAGAAACGTTTTATGAAATGTAGTCAATTGTATTCATAAATGGTTTACAAATTTGTGTACCCCCTCCCCCCAAAAAAGTATGATTATAAATAAGATTAAACGTGGCGAGTGTAATCAGTTGTAATCGTTAGTTATTGCATTGAAAGTTAAAGACTTATTAGTAATGTTTGAGTTATGTAATTGAAGTGAAATTTTTCAAAGACGGCTTCTTATCTGAGAGAAAACATTTGGTTGCATCAGAGTTAGAAAACGTAGTGCAAGAGTTTGAGTTGAAAGGTGAATACGATGAACAACAGAATAACAGGCTATTTAGTAAGCGAGGAGAGCGATTCAGACGATTTAGAAATAGAATTTTCATAAAAATGGATTTCTTATCCTATGAGTTGTATGAAGCAGAAAGACGAGTTCTCATTACGAATTTACGAAGAGCAATACTATCTGCTGATTTAGATAAAGTAAAAGTGGTGTGTTCGAGGTTCGGAGTTGAAGTACCAAAGGAAGTATTCAAATGGTTAACATTACCACAAGATACATCGTTTGATATTTTGTATTTCATTTTCGAAAGACAACAACTGTGCGACACCTTCGTTAGCGATTTTTTAAAAGCTTGTGGTGAAAAAGTGGAGATAACCGTTGATGATGTACACAGAATTTTAAATGAAACAAATTTTAAAGCAAATGTTAACAAACAGATCAGTTCTAGTCAGGAACAAAAAATTATCCATCATTAATATAAAGAACGCGTACACACCATTATTGAAGTGTGTAGATGATTTAATAATGGATGTGGCATACTATGCGCAACCGAAATATTTGGAAAAGTTTGTTAAGTTAATCAACTTGTTCAAGCTTTCATATACTTTAAGTCCAACCAATAATAGTCGTCATCAGACAGTGTTGCAACAACTGACTACACTCACCGCCCCACGTTTAATCTTATTTATAATCATACTTTTTTTGGGGGAGGGGGTATACAAATTTATAAACATGTTAATATTTATGAATACAAATGACTACTTCTCATAGAACGTTTCTTTTATGAATCCAACTATTATGAGATTTGTCAAGCCCTAACCATTTCACGTAAACCATATCATCTCTACGTCGTAGTACTCGCTCCACCAAAAACACGTCTGGATGAGTAGCTTCCTGTAATTCCATACCATAAAGTCCTCCTTTTATGTCTTCCCCATTATCATCTTTTAAGTAATACATAATTGGATCAGATAATTTTATATGGCTTATTGTAATAAGTTCGTTGGACCAATTCGGTGTGTAACTTTTCCTAAACAATTCACGATATTTACTTATTCGTAATCGGTCTCCCACTTTAAACCGAATTTTTGTAAATCCATCTTTTTTGGGTTGTTGTAAACACTTTTCAAAACTGTTTCTTCGTTTCGTCTAGTGACTTTGTTTGGTTTCATTCCGATAGTTCTATGAACCTTATTGTTGTATTCATTTACTATATCTTGTAATATATTCAACCATTTGTAGGATCCTTGTAAACTAAAGCGTTGCCACATTTTTGATTTTGGCGTTCTTTTTACTCGTTCCACAACTGACGCCTTCTTCGTGCTATACGTTGAGTAATGGTTAATTTTATATTTCTGTATCACTTTTCTCACTTATTCGTTATAAAATTCTTTTCCCAAGTCAGTTTGCATATTCTTAGGAATACGTTTACTTCTTTTGAGAACCAACTGTAAAGCTCTTCCAACATCTTCACCGGTTTTGCGTTTCACCGCTTGAGCCCATACGAATTTTGAGAAAACATCTATTATAACTAAAATGTATCGGAAACCTTTATTCTCTCTTGCATACGGAATCATTTCAACTAAATCAGCTTGATGAAGATCATCCAATCCTTTAACAACTACCTTACGACGTGTGAAATTAATTCTAGCGGGTTTATGTAGTTCTTTTACAACTTCTTCTTTCACGTTCGACATTTTTTTTTTCTAATCATGAACTACGGTTGTTGATTTAGAACTGCTCGGTTTTGCGTTACCTACTGCTCGTTGTTCTAAAGTATTTAACCTTACTTTAATCTCCTTCGCTTCTTTTTTTAATGATTCAATCATTGCCACTAATTCCTTTTTGAGATCATCTTTCTTTTTATTGGTTCCTTGAAGTCCTTTATCTACAAAATCCTTAACTTTTTTACACTCATCTTGAATGAAGGTCTTGATTAATTCAATGCTCGTATCTACATCTCTTTTCATGTCTTGCTCAATCTCAGTCTTCAGGTTTTTCGACAATTTTTCATCACCTTTTCTAGCAAACGTTTGTACATCTTTACACTCTAGTTTTATTTTTGTTGAAAGAGAGTCCATGATTATACCACTATTCTTTTCTATTAAATCATTCACCCAGTTTGTTATATGCTTATCCCTTTCATTGTTCAAGTTCTCCATTTCTCTTTGCAAATTTTTAATCATGATCTCTATAGTATTGTTAAAACTACTCGTCAACTTTATACCAACTTTAGAGAGAGTTGTTGTGAATTCTTTTCTTTAATCGTTCAGCTTTCTATCACATGCTCTTTTGTTAACCTATCCTTTTCATCTACATACTTTTTTGTAGTTGCATGAAATCCTGCTATGGGCTCATTCAAATGTATAATACGTCTATTAGCCACGTCGATAAAATACAACACTTTATCGAATGCCTTTCTAATATCCACCACATCATCTTGTGCTAAAAGGAGTTTCATTTTTTTTTTTCTAAAAATCGTACATTAACAGCGTCATGCTCCTGCTGAGGATCCCCGATTCTAGTTAAGCGGTTATGATTAAAATCGTGAGCATTGCTAAATGCGCGCCAATATGATCGTTTTTTGTCTAACCCACGTGCGAACTTATCAACCGTCATTGTCTAACTAATCATTCTAACAATTTGTTTATTCGATTATATTGCACTCACGCAACTCTTCTAAAATTGATTGGATTTCGTTTTCATGATTTGTGTTGCCTGCTTTTTGAGAAGCAACCAATAACTTTAAACGATCACACAATTCTTTAGCGTCATCAAAATATTTGTATTCTATCGGATTTTCATTGTAAGTCAACAACGACAAGCCTCTACCTTTATTAGAAGGCTTCGTTGTTTGCTGCCTTAAATTGTATACTACTCCCGTATGTTTTAATATATCCGCATAGTCTCTCCGTTCTTTATATGATATCGGATATTCAGAACTTAATTTAAACAGTTGCTCGTATAATCCTACAGTACCTGTGTATTTAAATTTTCCATCGTCAAAATCTACTTCGGAATCACCGATAAAAAATTTATTTGTGTCCTATTCGAATCGAACTTTGTCAAGACGGGGATTCACAATGTCAGTGTTAAATATACTGCTGTCATACTCTTTAATAATTCCTTCTATATGGTCTCGAGGTAGAGGATTGAATTCCTCCGAATATTCTCCAAATCGAGAGCTATTGACATAATCTTAGTATTCTTTTTTTGCTTGTTCGAACACACGCTCATCCGTTGGTGGGTTAACTTCATATACACTTTCTTCCCTTAAGAAGGAAGGGGGACCTTGAAGTATGGTGCCTGGAGCATTCGAAGGATCAATTAGTAACGTCTGGTTTTATTTCCTTTTTGATCTCTTCACCCAGCTCAGATTTCAGGTGAAGAAGCGATTTTGTAATTGATTGGTATGCTTGTTGCAATAGGAGATTCTGTTCTACCATCGATTCCTTTAACATTTGCAATTTCCTCTTTACTGCTTTCCTAACATTGGTCAGTCCTTTCTTTGCTTTCACATCCATGCTGTTTTTATAATCGTCTTTTAACAACTAATTTCATTTCTATCACTTTCATTACTATATATTTATCGAATCCTTTACGATATTTCCCCTCATTTATACCACAATCCTTGTTAATCACTAGAAATCCGAATATCTCTTTGAAACATTCTCCACATATACTTTTAAATTGATCAAAAGTCATGTCTACAGTGACATGGTCAGAAAAAACGTGTTTAAGATTTAATTCATCTTGTTTAAACAGTATTATTAAATTAGCGTTATATCTAATTAAATGTTTAGGGATTTGAACATATGTTTGGTTTAAATAAAAAGTGTCGATTGAGTTATCTCTTCCCATACTAAAGTATTCCCTTATCTTATTCTGATTATCATTCGCAACATCATCAAAGATGAATACAGAATTAGGTCTCGCCTCTGATGGACCAATTACTTCATCAGAATCTTTATAGGGAAAATAATCAATTCCAGCAATTGGTTGTAATAATCCAGCTAAATACTTATATTTTGGTTGATATAACGATTTTGAATAAACATACACGTTTTCAAACCGTAAACCGTTTGGTTGCTCCAATAGTCCTATAATCACATTTGTTTTCCCACAGTTTGAAGGTCCAGCGACGATGCATCTTATTGTGGATGGTAGTAAAACCATGACGGTTTATTTTCGTTGCGATGTTCAAGTCGCGTTTGGTTATTGGTAGAGCAGATGGATGTTGTACTATCCGCATGTTTATTCATTATTAAGCGATTTCGATGTGTTACCTACAGATATATAAATTTAGAGTTTACGAACATCCTCAGGTTGTTTTCTATAGTCAATTTCAGAAACAAGAAAAAAGATAAGCGTCTGCTAGAGGACTTGAACGAAGTATGCTAAAGATAAGAAAGCTAGATAAGATACGACACACTAAAATAAGAGAAATAACTAATGTAACAAACGCTCTAAATTACGCCCAAAAATTGAAATGGAAATGGGCAGGACGTGTTGCACGACTAACTGATTACAGATGGACCAAAACAGTATTATTCTGGAACGGTCCATTAAGCAAAAGAACAAGAGGTAGACCTATAACAGGATGGGAAGATGATAAAGCAATAGCTGGTCCAAACTGGAGAAAAATAGCTGAAGACAGAGAAAAATGGACATCAGTGGAGGAGGTCTCACCCAGTCTGGGGTTTCGGTAGATTAAATTAAAAAAAATAAATAAATAAATAAATAAAAAATTAAGTACACAATTACAAATACTATGATAAAATACATAGGATAGCCATAAAACTATATAAAATGAGAAACATATAAATAACGTAGAATAAACTAATTAAAACTAACACATAAATAGATTTTTTAAGAAATGTAAATTTACTGGAAATAAAAGAAGGCTTTATTACAAAATTCGCTCTTCTATATGACATGGTGGAGGCGCCGGGCACTTTTACCGTGCAATCATGTCACATTTCTGTGTGGCGGTTCCTTTTTTCGTACAATCAATACGTTAAGTTAAAACAAATGTAATTAATGAAATGAAAAACAATCAAAAAAGATATATTATTTTGGAGAAATGTGAGCACGATGTCACTGTCCCCTGCCTATGTCCCCACCGATCTGTATTCCTTTTCTCCTCCCTCAGTCTGTGTTTCGGAGTCCACCTTCTTATACTTCCCGTTGGTTTTGGTGCCATGGATGTAAGCAATTTATTAAAGCGGAGCCTATCCGTTTTGGATACAAGTCTTGGGTCGTTTTGGATACAAGTCGGGTAGCCGCTCTGAAGTTAGGATACTGCCTACAATTTGAAATATATCAAGGTAGAAAAACAATCAGCAGAAAACCCTGGTCGTTGTATGGACTGTCGTTGTTTGATCCAGTGACGACAGGATAGCGTTGGTGAGAGAGTCGACGGCTTCTTCGATATCCCGTTGGCTCCGAATGACCTTGATCTTTGGGATATGTTCCTGCAGATGGTCGGTGAATGCGAGCCAACAGGTGGACTTTGTCTGGTACGTTGTATGGTTATTGTCGTTACCTAAGGACAAAAGAACGGGATTGTGATCGGAAGAAAGGTCACTCACCGTGGACAGCGTGAAGTCTTGATGCACTTCCTTGATGATGGCTATGTCCAAAACGTCTGGATAGCCGACGCCAGTTGATGCGTAGTATGTCGGTTCGTCCGGACCGACTACTGCTATGTTCGTTGTTTGAGCGAAGTCGTACAGTATCCTACCGTTGGCGTTGGTCTAGCGACTGTTCCAAGCGGGATGTTTACAGTTGTAATCACCGGCAGCGATTGTTGCGGTGTTGGCTGCCAACAGCGCTTCCAAATCATCTGGTGTCAGCGCCAGGTCGGGCGGTCTGTAGACTGCTATTAGGTGTAGAAGTCCTCTTGACGTCTCGACTTCGATTGCTGTAGTTTCCAGGTTTACGCATGCCACGGCCATGGGATAGTGTTTGAGCGAGAGCTTAATGTAGATGGCCGTTCCGCCACCTAACCTGTCCTCTCGGTCGGTCCGGTACAATGCAAAGTTTGGTAACTTTGCATTTTGCCCTTCCCTTAGGTGCGGTTCGCTAACGAGAACAACATCGATTGAGAGCCTTTCTATTAGCTCTAAAAGCTCGAAACGTTTCTCCCGGAGACCGCGTGCGTTCCAGAAAAGTACCTGTAAAGAACACCGTTTATTTTTGTTAATACCCATTAACTTACCTAATTAAACAGCGACACAATATCCTGGGCGCATCCCAGCAGTCGTGCTAGGATGTCGGCCGTGCCGTTGGCATTGGCGAGGGCGTTGGCGACCTTTTGGGCGACGGTTGCCACCTTCTCAAGGTCGAGCCTGGCTAGCATCTGGAAAATGCTGGAGAGGTTGTCAGCTGCTGGGGCAGGGCCTGTCGTTGTCTTGGGAGTCGTCTGGTCTGTTGGTGGTCCTGTCGGCGCTGAGACGGTCGGTTTCGGCGCTGCGGCTCTCGCGAAGGTCACTCCTTGGCGGACGGCGTTCGCACGAGTTGTCTGCGTTGTCGTCGAAGGTGCCTTCGTCCTTGGTCGTGGTAGTTCCGGGAACTGAGGACAACCTCTGTAGCTGGCTGGATGTTCACCCTTACAGTTTGCACACGTCGCTGGCTGGTCCTTGGATATTCTACAATCCCTGGTCAGATGTCCTTGGCCGCACTTCACGCACCGTGGAGCAGCCTTGCAGCGGAACTGCGCATGGCCGAAACGTTGGCAGCGGTGACACTGGCCGATAGAGGTCCGTTGGCGGGGCGCTTCAACTGAAATTTTGAGATAACATACAGTTGTTATCTTGTAAAAGTCTTTGGCGTTACTATCTCTCGATAGTAATACTAGAACCAGCGGTATGGCGGCCTTGGTTTTGGCGGAAGTCATCCGCACAACGCTCTTCACTGGGAGTCCTTGGCTTCTAAGATCATCTTCTATGTCTGCCGTTGCGGTAGGGATACCTCTCAGTACCGCCTTCAACGGTTTCTCCTCCTGAAGCATGTAGGAGTGGTATTCGGCCTTGACTTCGTCCAAAAGATGGATGATGCCGCGATAGTCCTGCTCTCCTACAGGCTGGATACTGATGCCCTCTGCCATGTTCCGGGCCTTGGAAAACTTGAGACCTCTCATTGTCATCTGGCTGCAGATGCTTGTCCACTTGCCGCTGTGCCTGAGCACAATAGGCGGCACTCGCTTCTTGGCTGGCTTCGAACATTCGTTTTGCGATGAGGCAGCTATCTAACATTCGTTTTCGTTAACGATGTCCATGTCGTTCGACAGGACACCGAAACGGTTGGCTGTTGGTGTAGGCGAAGGAGCCTTCACTCCTGCCTCACTCATCCTACGCTTCTTCGTTGGCTCCTTGAAGCCGGTTGGCGTCCGCGAGCTGCAAGCAGCCGCTTCTTACATCTCGCTTGCTTCTCTCGACTGGTCCGACGTTGAAGTCTAGTCCTCTTCTGATTTTGAAATTAAAGTTAGCCTTGAAAAAGACTAAAAGCTTAGCTACACTAGGTGCTCGTTAGCTCTGTAGTTGGTCTTCTTGCTGCTGCTGGACACGTCCGCTCTGCTCGAAGATCTACGGAAGAGTTCCCTGTTGGTGCCTGCTTGCTTTCTGCATATTTCGGCCGGCTTTTATTCTAGTCGGGGTTCTTCGTTCAAGCTCGGTCGAGGCGGTGGTTGGTCGGTCGGTCGACTGGGCGGGGCATGTCTAGAACTGTGCCGTTCGGACAGTAGTGCGCGGCGACGAGCGATGTCCTCGCTTCGGTCCGTGTACCTTGATACCGACAGCAAGCGACGTATTTTGTAGAAGGACGTTTGGGTAACATCCGCCCTCCGTTTTGTCGACGGTTGCTGCGGTATTTTGTTGGATACGGCGGACTCGCTTCGAGATGGTCCAGAAGGCGTTCGGTCGGCTGGCCCGTCGGTCCGTGCGGGCTCGGTGTCGTAGGTCTACCGTCCTTGGCGTCGGCGATGGAGCGGCGTTGATCGTCATGGCGGCGGCTCTGGTGAGCCTGGCGGCTCTGGCGAGTCTGGCGGTTCTGGTGGACGCGCGTCGGGCGCCGGCCGTATGTAGTCAATATGGAGCTTATTGTTGGCCGGTCCTACTTGCACCATGTAGTGATGGTCGTCGAATATCTCCGTTATCTCGTATGGCCCTGACCATTTTGGAGCGAACGGGCGTCCCCTCGGCTGTCGTATCTCCCTGCGCAGGACTCTGTCACCGATGTTGTAGCGTGCTGGCGGCGCGGCGTCTTCTGGTGGTCCTCGTCGCTCGACGTAGCGACGCTGATGCAACCTCGCGGCGTCTCGTGTTCGTTCGTGATTGATGGGCGGATGTAACGGCCGATCCCATGATCCTGGTAATGGCAGGTTATAACCGAGCAGTAGTTCGGCTGGCGAGCGTCCGGTAGCGGCATTTGGGCGGCGGCGCAGCGAATAGCCGGTGTTGGCCAGGTATAAATCCCATGATCGCCAACGGCCACGCGTCACATGGGCGTGAAGGACCTTTTTTATCTCTTGGTTTCGGCGTTCTACGGGGTTGGCTCGCGCATGGTAAACTGGAGTTGTCCAATGTTCGACCTGCCATGTGCGGCAGTATGTTTTCCATCGTGCGGACGTAAATTATGGTCCATTATCTGAGATTATGACTCGTGGATAACCGAACCTGGCAAATACTTCTCGTTCGAGAATGGCGCGCGTTTTCAGCGTTGTGGTTTGGGCCATCGGGAACAGCTCGATCCAACGCGTGAATAGATCGGTTATTACGAGGATCATGCGGTTGCCGCGTGCGGTCTCTGGATAAGGACCCATGTAATCGATGGCCAGAACCTCCCATGGTCGTTGCGGTTGACGGGGTCGTAGCGGCGCTGCTGGATGCGGTGGTCTTCGTTTAACCTGGGCGCACAACAAACATTGCCGAACGTAGTTCCGAATGTCTATGTCCATGAGCGGCCATTGGTAATCTTGCGAGATGGCGGCGATAGTGGCGTCGGCACCTGGATGGCCGGCGGTCGGTGCGTCGTGATATTCGTATATCACCTTCTGTCGCATCCGTCTGGGAACGATGTGGCGCAGCGTGTCTCACGCCGGCGAATATAACTGGTTGTCCCGAACGGAGTACAGGCGTAGGAACTGTCGTTCCCACGGGCTGGCAGGCCCTGCTTCCACTATTTCTTGTCATTGGCGACTCAGGTCCTGCGTACGTTGGTCCTGGCGTTGGGCTTCTTTGACGTCGTCGGCAAGAGTCCGTATGTCGAGCGGACAGGCATCCGCGGGCGGCGGTTTTGTTCTTACGGCCGGTGGTCGGTCTGACAGGAGCGTTAAGGTTATGCCGTCCAGCATAATAGTCCCTTCTACCAGACGAAGATCGGCGCCGTGGTCGATTAGCCAAGGAGTCCCGAGGATAATTTCGTGGCCAAGTCCTGGCATGACCTTGAATTCGTCCGTAAATTCGTGACCTTCGATGCAAAACTGGAAGCTTTGCGTTCCGATGCTTCTGCCGGTGGCGTTGTGGATGACCAGGTTTATTGTCTCGTGATGTGGTCTTACTTCCCCTGGGATTAGTCCGGGGCGTATGAAATTAGCGCCTGCGCCTGTGTCGACGAGCGCGGTGAATTCGGCGCCGTATGAGGTCCGGATGCTAAGTTGAGGGACGCGTATTGCGTACGCCGCGTTGATCTCGGTCCTATTTGCTGGAGCAGACCGCGGCGTCGTTGTTTCCATCCTCTTGTCGTTTCCTGGTTGCTGGTTGCGTAGCGCAGGACAATGTCGATGGAAGTGGTAGCCGTCGCAAAAATGGCATTTTGGCGCTCGCTGTGGAGGCGGCCTGGCACGAAGAGCGGCTGTTGGTCGTTGTTCTGGCTCTTTGTCCTTACGGCTTGTTCCCTTTTCGGCCTTGAAGTCATCAGCGACGTCCTTGGCCATGCGAATAAGTGCGCTGGTTGTTGTAATCGTCGCTGTCCTTAAGTGCCGGCGAATCCTTGGGTGGACCAGCTCGATCAGCGTACTTATGAGCGCGTTGTCGTTCATTTCAGGATGTAACCGTTGGGCCAGGAGCAATTTGTCTCGGAGGAAGTGGTCGACAGGTTCCGCCAGGTCCTGGTGTACGCCGAAAAGTTTTGCGCGTAAACTGGCGACGAGCGCTGGTGACGCGAACTCCTCGATTAGGCCGCTGGCGAATTCGAGCCAGGACAGCTCGTAAGCGGCGTGTCGTTCGAACCACTTGGCGGCGTCGCCGGTGAGTCTCTCGCTGGCGGTGTAGGCCCAGTCTCCCCTCGGGACGTCTGCTTCTTCTAAGTAGGCCTTGATTCGATCGATGAAGGCCTTTGGGTCCTGGTGCGGCAGACCTGCAAACTCTGGTAGCTGAACAGCTAAGGAAGTCTCGTAATTGAGGCAGCGAAGCGGTGGATGAAGAGGTAGCTGTATAGCTAAGGGAGAGGAGGTAGCTGTGTAGCTAAGGAAGGTCTCCTCTCGTCTCATGCTTATTGCTTTTTTTTTTTTTGTTTTCATGGAGGAGAGGAAATCTTCAAAAGACACCCAATCGCCCGAGCGACTGGGTAGTATCGGATTCCCGAGGAAGGTATCCTCGGACCTACCGACTAAAACCTCTCCCCCTCAGGCCGTTATAGGACCTATTAGTTCAGGTCCTCTTCAGCCGTGTGTCCTTGGGGGTTTTTGTGATTAGGTGTTATTTGTTGGATGGGGGTAGGGAGTGTTAGAGGGTGTTTGTGTGTTAGGTATAGTGGTTAGGTATTATTGTTTGAGGGATATGAGAAGGTCTTCGTAGTAAACTGCGAAGTCGTCGGGGAGTTCAGGTGTGATGGCCAGTAGTCTGGCCGGAGTGAAAGGGAGTTTGTTCTTGGGCTTGCGTGTTAGTCTGTGAGAGGTGTGTACAAGGGTTTTCGTTGAGACGGGGTTGACGTTATCGATGGCTGTATTTACGAATTTGGTTTGGAGGTTGTTAATACGCGTTGGTATTGGTATAACTGGAATATTGTCATATAGTATTTCGGATGGGAGGAATCTATCTAATCTCGCGATTTTACGTAAAATGCATCTCTCTGTTGTTAGAATAGTATGCATCTGTTTTTGCGTAGCTGAGATTAGTGTTACGGCTCGGTAGTCTATTAAGGGTCTTACAAATGTTTTATATGTGTGCAATAGTGTTTCTGTGCTACATGTTTTTATTCGACCGTTAACTAGTGAAATTAAATTAGCGCGATTACGAACGAATTGAGTGTGATTCCAAGATATTTTATTTCTTTTTGAAGTGGTAACCGATTGTTAAATATTTTTACGTTGATAACGTCTGAAGAGAGTGCGTACTTACGGGTAAGATTCGGATGTCTGAATAGGATGAGTTGGGTTTTGTTCGGATTGGGTTTAATGCGCCATTTACTGAGCCACAGTTCTATCTGGTGAATTTGTTGGTTTAATTTGATGTTGCACGATTTTGATGTTTTACCGTTAGCCCAATAGGCGGTATCGTCTGCATATTGAGCTAGGCTTATTGAATTATTTAATGGTTGAGGTATGTCGTGACAGAAAATATTATAAAGTATTGGCGCAAGAACGGTGCCTTGTGGAACACCTGCGGTTGGCGCGAAAGTGCGAGAGAGTGAGTTGCCAATTTTTATTTTGGAGGGTCTATTTGTTAAAAAGGAATGTATTAATTTTACGAAAAATGCCGGTGGGTTTATAAGGAGTAATTTTGATAGAAGACCGTTATGCCAAATTGTATCGAAAGCTCTCTCGAAGTCGAGCGCGATTGCTAGGGTACAACCACCCGAATTTATTGCGGAAATAGCTTCTGTTTGTAGTTTAAGAACTGAGTCAAGGGAGCTGAGTCCCTTTCGGAACCCAGTTTGGGTTTCTGGGATGATGTTGTTGTCCCTGCAGAAATCCGTGAGACGTGACGCGATTATTCGTTCGAAAATTTTTCCCGTGGTATTTACTAAGGAGATTGGGCGGTATGATTTAGGATCTGTGTGATCTTTACCTGGTTTAGGGATCATTATGATATTTGTGGTTTTCCAGTTTGTGGGGTAATAACCGATTTTTAGGATGCTGTTGTATATAGAAGTTAAAAAGTCTATCGCTGAAGGGGGGAGATTTTTAATAATGTTGTTGGTGATTCCGTCTTCACCGGGCGAGTTGTTTTTTAATTTAGAGAATGTGTTTGTGATGTCTTCTTGCGTTATTTCGCGTACGATATTGTTATTTGAATATTGAGCATTTTCAATTGTTACTGTTACGTGATTATTTATTCGCGTGGTGTGTGTCGCGTTGTGTTGAGGACCGGTGTATGTAACATGCAAATTTTCGATGGTTTCCGCGAACGCGTTTGCCTTTTCAATGGGCGTGTTGCAAATTTGATTATTATGTATAAGATGACTAACTGTTGCTTGTTTTTGTCCTGTGATTGTTTTGAATTTTTTCCAGAATTCCGAACCGTTATGAAAATTGAGCTTAGAACAGGTATTGTGCCAACGGTTTTCGTGGTGTTTATTTATTTTAAGTCGAACTAACGCGTTTAATCTATTCCAGTCTGTTTTTATAAGAGGATTTCTGGTTCTCGAGAAAAGTCTGTATAATTCGCGTTTTTTTCTTATAAGATCGATTATGTCGCGTGGTAGGGGTTTTCTGCCTATGCTCATTCTTCTAAGCGGGGCTGTTTCGTTTATTGCATTTTGAATACATCTGTTATAGGTGTCGATCGCGATATCAATTACATTTGAATTAATCATTACCGGCGGAATTAAATTTGAATTCGTAATGTTTTCGCGGAGTGTCGAAATTAATTCTTTTGTAGTCGCGGATTTCTTTGAATTGTGGGCGTGATATATTTTGTGCTGGAATATTGAGGGTGGCGGAAAGTGGTAGATGATCGCTTGTGACCGGTGTTCCGATTTCGCAATTGTTCGAGAATAGTGGCGCGACCCTGTCCGTACAGAGTATATGATCCGGTACTGAGGAGCCTAAATGACTTAAAAATGTGACGGAAGTGTTCCATACGCGATAAAGATGATAATAGCGAGTTAGCGAGGATGCGACCGTTCGCGTTTGTAATAGAATCTCCGAATGAAGTGTGACGTGCATTAAAGTCACCTAGAACTATGGCTCGAGGTAAGGTGGAAATATATGTTAAGAGCTCGGCAGGCAGCTTGTTTTTGGGGTTATTATAGAACGAAAATGTGATGATGTCCCCTGATTGAAAATGTAGTGTTGCTGCAGAGCAGTCGAGTTCTTGGAATTGTGGAGGTAGAAAGAAACGGCTAGATGCTATTGAGCTGTGCACTAAAATTGCGGTACCTCTGCGTTGGAATAGTTTGTCGTTACGATATATATTGTAGTGTGTCACGTGGTATCTTTCTTTACGCGACGATAACGTTTCTTGAAGTGTCAATACGTGTATTGAGTCGGTAAGTAATGTGTGAACCACGTTATTTTTCTTTCTTTTCCAGCCGCATATGTTGTTAGTGGTAACTTTTAGGTCCGCGAATTTTAATTAAACGGGGATGAAACTAGGATGAGCCACCGATAGGTTGTAGGTATATATTTAGGAATGGGAGACGGTTTTGGGGGGTAGGTGGGTTATGGAGACATGGACGTGGTTACCTCTGTGAACAAAGGAAACCTTACGTCGGAAAAACTGGGCGGCGTGGTGGGACACCACTTCTTCGACGAAACGGGAGTTAGGATGAAGGCTGGATAGGCAGAGGTAAGTAAATCTAATGGTGTCATCAACTCTGATAAAACGTTCGGGTTCGGGAGTTTCTGAAACAACCGAAGAATCGTCTGCAGACAATTCATCGGCGGGGGGATCGACACACTTGACGGGAGCAATCTTGGATGGTGTTAAGGTTTTTAGGGAAGGTCTGTTAGGGCATTTGGTGTCATAGGCTAGGTGTTTGCCCTTACAGTTGGAGCAGGAAGGAGAGGAGGTGCAGGACGATGAGGAGTGTTTTCCACCGCAGCGGAAGCAAAGCGGTTCTTTTTGGATGCAAGATGTTGTGACCAAATGCAAAGCATTTGCCGCATTGGAGAGGCTGAGGGCCAGGGGATTGAGAGGGTTCACAACGGTATGTTTTACAAAACATTTTGAAGCCTTTGGATAAAAGGGTGTCAATTGCCTTAGGACAGTTTGTGATGACACGGAAGAGAAAGGTGTCCTGTCCTGTTTGCCTGGACTTAATGCGCCAGGCGTTCTTGGCTTGGATACGTTGCTCGTGTAGAGCGGAAAGGACGTCGGTTGCGGAAATATTCAGATCAACTGAACGGACAACACAGGAAAAGGTAGGTTTGTAGTTACGGGATTGGGAGGTTGGGGGGAGGATATGCGGTTGGGGGAGATCTTGAGGTTGTCAGATAATAGGGAGCGTAGTGGTGAGAGTCGTTTAATGAGGTCAGGATCTTTTGAAGTAACAAGGGCTTTGTTACCTCGGTAGACTTGCAGGGAAAGGAATAGCAAGGTTGGGATGGATTTTAGGAGGGTAAATAGGTCTTTTTGGTTACAGAATTTATCCGGTATATAGGATAAGACTGCTTCAAAAATAGGAGCAGGGACAGAAGAAGCTTGAGAACGGGGTGACGAAGAGGACGTTTGGGAGTGGCAGAGGTGGTGGCCATCTCAGAGAAAAAGAAATAACAAAAAAAGAATTTATTAAAGAGACGTTTAAATAGATGAGATGAATTTACTGTTAACGCGCTAGAGCCTCGAGATAAGGTTGAATGTGTTTGTTAGTTGGTACTAGTGTAAATTCACAGGGACGTTGCGTACTCGGTCCCTAGTGAACTGTTGGTTAGTTTAATAATATACTGTATCTTACGATATAACGGCTGGGCTGTAGATTGCTGGTCGCTGTTGTTGTTCTGACGAACAAATTTGGATAGCCTAGGCTTCCGAGTTGTATAGACGAGAAGGTAAAGTCTGCTGACTGCTGCTGGCAGAAGTTGTCGGCTGGACGATCTGCTCGGCTCGGAGGTTCGAAGCGAAGTGAGCTTATTGCTTTTTTTTTTTTTTTTTGTTTTCGTGGAGGAGAGGAAATCTTCAAAAGACACCCAGCCGCCCGAGCGACTGGGTAGTGTCGGATTCGCCCTGAGAAGGGCACCTACCGACTAAAACCTCTCCCTCTCAGGCCGTTATAGGACCGCATGCATGGTCCTCTTCAGCCGTATGTAAGAAATTGTTAATGTGATTTGTTGTTTAGATGGTAAAGTGTGTTTGTGCGTGTGTGTGAATTGTGTGTGTGTATGTGTATGTGGGTGTGAGTGTGTTTATGTATGATGTTTGTTGTATGGTGGTTGGGGTGTTGTTATTTTAAAGAGATTGGGAGGTTGTCGAGGAATAGTTCGTAATGATCGGGGATATCAGGAAGTTGCGTCAGAAGTTTGGCTGGGGGATACGGAATTTTCCTTTTTGGTCTACATTTGAGTCTTTTTGGAGGGTGGAGAAGTGTTTTTGTTGTTACGGGGTTATTGTTTGTGATGGCTCTTCGGGTGAAATTGATTTGTAGGTGTTGTAGTCGGTGAGGAATTGGTGGTATGTCGATGTTGTCATATAATTGGTTGGAGGGAAAAGATCTGTCAAGTCTGCAGATTCTGCGAAGTATTCGTCTCTCTGTTGCGTGGATTCTTTGTTTTTGGGAATTATTTATAGAAGTGAGTGAGACGGCTCTGTAATCTAGAAGTGGTCTGATGAATGTTTTGTAGGTGTGGAGGAGTGTTTCGGTGTTGCAGGTTTTGATACGTCCATTGATGAGGGATAGTAAGTTTGATCGTTTTCGGATCCGGTCGAGTGTATTTGTGATGTCCTTTTTGGGGTTTAATGTGTGGGTGAATGTAATGCCGAGGTATATCATCTCCTTGCGGAGACGTATGACGGTGTTGTTTAATGATATATTAATGTTGTCGTCAGAAAGCTTGTTTCTCCGGTTGAGGTAAGGATGTTTGAAGAGGATGAGTTGTGTTTTGTCGGGGTTGGGTTTGATATTCCATTTGTTAAGCCATGATTCTAGTTTATTGAGTTGCCGGTTCATTAGAGTGTTGCAAGTTTCCGAACTGGTACCGTGTACCCAATATGCTGTGTCGTCAGCGTATTGTGCAATACTAATAGAATGTGTAATTGGTTGAGGAAGGTCGTGGCAATATATGTTGTATAGGAGCGGTGCAAGAACCGTTCCTTGGGGAACGCCTGCTTTTAGTGTAAAAGTTCGCGAGAGGGTGTTACCGATTTTGATTTGCGAAGGTCTGTTCGTTAGAAAAGATTTAATTAGTTTTACGAAAAAGGGGGGAAGGTTAATGTTTAATAATTTTGATAGTAGTCCGTTGTGCCAGACGGTGTCGAAGGCTCTTTCAAAGTCTAAAGCTATTGCAAGGGTGCATCCGCCAGAGTTTATATTTGATGCTGTTTCCGTTTGTAGCTTTAATACTGGGTCGATCGTGCGGAACCCAGTCTGTGAGTCTGGTATAATGTTATTGTTTTTGCAATAGTTTGAGAGTCGTAGCGCGATTATCCGTTCGAAAATTTTGCCCGTATTATTGGTTAGTGATATTGGGCGGAAAGATTTTGGATCGTTCTGATTTTTGTACGGTTTGGGTATCATGATTATATGTGCGGTTTTCCATTTTGTAGGGTAATATCCCGTTTTTAATATTCCGTTATATATTGTTGTAAGATAATCGATAGCTGGTGGCGGTAGATTTTTAATGATATTGTTTGTGATGCGATCTTCGCCCGGTGAATTGTTTTTTAATTTCGCAAAGGTGTTTACGATTTCTTCCTGTGTAACGTCGCGAAGCATATCGTGTTGTGTGTGTTGTGAGGGTGGTATGATTTTTGCAATTTGTCGTTTGATTCGAAGGGCGTGCGCGATGTCGAAATTGGGTCCGATGTGTACTACATGTGTGTTTTCGAGAGTGTTCGCGAATACTTCTGCTTTTTCTTCCGGCGTGTTGTAAATTTGATTATTTTATTTTAGGTGGTTGTTGGTATGACCCTTTTGACCGGTGAGAGTTTTGAAAGTGTTCCAGAATTGCGAACCATTGTGGAAGTTTAATTTTGAACACGCGTTGATCCAATTGTTTTCGTAATGTTTATTGGTTTTGAGACGGACTAGTGAGTTTAGTTTGTTCCATTCGGTTTTGATGATTGGATTTCTGGTTCTAATGAAGAGTCTATAGATTTCGCGTTTACGTTTAATTAGGTCGATGATTTCTCGCGGTAGAGGTTTTCTGTTTAGATAAATTCGTTTTAAGGGGACAGTTTCGTTTATCGCGTTTTGGATCTTTGTATTGTATGTGTTTATCGCGAGATCGATGTCGTTTGGTGTTGTGATGTCCGGAGGCACGAGATTCGATTGTGTGATGTGTTCTTTAAGACGGTTGTAATTAATGTTTTTATAATCGCGTATTTCTTTAAAAACGGGGAGTGTTATGGCGCGTACTTGTATATTAAGCGTTATGGTGAGTGGTAGGTAATCGCTAGTGATTGGGGTGCCGATAGTGCAATCATTGTTGATGAGTGGTGCGATTCTATTTGTGCAAATGATGTGATCCGGTATTGATGCTCCCACGTGGCTTAGGACGGTGAAATTAGTGTTTTTAGCGCGGAATAAATTTAAGGTTAGGAGTTCGTTTGCTAGTATATTTCCGTTAGGATTTGATGCTGTATCACCGAAAGAAGTGTGCCTCGCGTTGAAATCGCCTAGAATCATGGCTCTAGGGAGCGTGGAAAAGTATGTTAGGAATTCTGCTGGTAGTTGATTAGAAGGTCTGTTATAGTAGGAGAAGATTATTTTGTCTCCGCACGCTAGGTGCAAAATTGCTCCACAGCAGTCTAGTCCTTGGAATTGTGGTGGGAGTGTAAAACGGCTGGAAGCGATGGTGTTGTGGATTATGAGTGCGGTTCCTTTGTTGTTTAGAAGTTTGTCGTTTCTGTGTATTTTATAGCGAGGAATGTGTATTCTGTCCTTACGTGTGGTAAGTGTATCTTGAAGTGCTAGGATGTGTATGTTATCGGTGTGCAGGGTGTGTATTATGTTTTGTTTTTTCCGTTTCCAGCCGCAGGTGTTAACTGATGAAATAGTCAGTTCCATTGTCAAGTGACGGGGAAGAGCCAAAGGAATGGGAAGGTTGGGGATCTAAGGACGAGTCCTTATTGGGAGAGGAGTGATGGAAAGATGAACGAAGTTACCTTTGTGGATGTAGGAAACTTTTCGCTTGAAGAACTGAGCCGCCTGTCGAGCGATGGTCTGCTCGGCGGCGTGATGGTTCGTGTTTAGGGAGGACAGGCATAAGTATGTGAAACGGATGGTGTCGTCGATATGGCAGAAGCGTTCAGGTTCGGGAGTGGTGGTCAAAGTAGATGAAGAGTCTTCGTCGGCTGATTCGTCTTCAGCTGGGGGGTCAACGCATTTCACAGGTGCGGTTTTGGAAGGAGTTAGGTCTTTAGGAGAAGGCCTTTTGGGGCAGTTGTTGTCGAAAGCAAGGTGCTTGCCCTTGCAGTTCGAACAGGAAGGAGAGGAGGTGCAGGAAGAGGAGTCGTGTTGTGAACCGCAGCGGTAGCAACGCGGTGTACGTTGGCAGGAAGTGGTGTTGTGTCCAAATGCGAAACATTTTCCGCATTGGAGCGGTTGGGGACCAGGAGAGTTGGAAGGTTCACATCTGTAAATACGGGAGAACATTCGGAAACCTTTAGACAGAAGAATGTCGATTGACTTGGGGCAGTTGGAAATAATTCTGAAGAGAGAAGTGTCCTGTCCTGTTTGCCTGGACTTAATACGCCAGGCGTTTTTGGCGACGATGTTCTGGTCGTGAAGGGCAGTGAGAATGTCCGTGTGTGTGATGTTGCTGTCAACTGATCTGACGACGCAGGAGAACGTTGACCTGTGGTTACGAAGTCGATTGTCGGATGGTCTAGAGGTTGAGGAACTGTCGTTATTTGATATCTTGATGCTTTCGGAAAGCAGTCCCCTTAAGGGAGAAAGCTTTTTTACTAAGTCGGGGTCATGAGAGGAAACAGAAGCTTTGTTCCCTTTGTACACTGTCAAGGTCAGGATGATAAGGCTGGGTAGGTTCCTAATGGCGTTATACAGAGCCTTTTGGTTAGAGAACCTATCAGGAATTCCGGACAAGATGGCGTGGAAAGTTGGGCGGGAAGTAGGTGTGGATCTAGGAGAGGAAGAGGTTTTTGTCTGTGGAGACGAAGGGCAGGAAGTAGCGGATGAAGAGGATTTTCTGCGTCTGCGAGAGACGAGTTGAAAGGTTTCGTCACCAGGAGAAGAGGCGGAGTGACGTCTTTTTCCAGGAGTGTTATGGGAGTTCAGGGTTGAGGATGTGAGAGTTCGATAGTTAGTAATTCGTAGTTTTATGAGTGAAAGAGGTAAAAAGAAACGGCGAACGGCAGTTGTGTGTTTAAAAGGGTGTGACCTTGAAGAGGTAAATAAACGCCGAACGGCAGTTGTGTGTGTTTAAAAGAGTGTGACCTTGAAGAGGCGTTAGTAAGTTAAGTTATTATGACAAGGTTGTTGTTAATTCAAAGGGACGTTGCGTACTCGGTCCCAGTGAATGTATATTAGTAGTGAGGTAATTTGAAGTTTTTAACTTACTCGCTTTACGGCTGGGCAACGATTTGATGGAAAGCTGAAAGAAAGAAAGCTTCGGCAATCGAACGAATCGAACGTCCTTGGCTGATTGTGATCAGTGAACTGGAGTCCGGCGGATTTATGTAGCTGACTGCTGCTGTTTGTTGACGTAGGTTAGATGGTTGCTGCTGCTGTCTGCTAGTGGTCTGCTCGGCTCGAGGAACGATGAGCTTATTGCTTTTTTTTTTTGTGCCATTGGCTAGAGGGGAAACCTTCAAAAGGCACCTCGCAATTGGTTCTATATGCGAGGTAGTGTGAGATTTCTACTCACTAAAACCCCTCGTTCTTCAAGTTCCAGTCCTTTGACTTCTCCTTGAAATCTGAAACAGATACTTTCGCGTTTATGAGAATAAATTTATAACTAAGAACCATTGTTTGTCTGTAAATAATCTATTTGGATAATAACTAAATAAATAAATAAATAATTATATAGCTATGTGTATAAATAAATATATCGATAATTAATGTCTATATAAGATATATGTAACATTGGCGGGCTAGTAATGTTAAGTTACAACAAATTTAGCGGTCTTTTACTTACATGTTTACCATTTTTGGTCGTTTATGCTTCCAACGCACGTGGGCTGTGCAGGTTTCGAAGGTCTTGGTTGCCATCTCGCAGAGTAGCTCCTTTACCCGTGGGACCTTCAAGTCTTGGTGTAACGTCGCATTGGAAACGAACCAGGGAGCCCCCGTGGCAAGCCTCAGTGCCTTGTTTTGCACGACTTGAAGTTTATTCAAGTGTGACTTGGCTGCGTAAGCAAACACTGGAGCGGCGTACGTCATCACCGGTCGTATGATCGATGTGTACAAACGCAGTTTGTTACTGAGGCTGAGTGTGCTCCTGCGGTTCAATAGCGGGAACATTAGAGCCATCACTGCCGATGCATTATGAGTGCAATAGTCGGTGTGACTTTTCCAAGTTAACCCGCTATCCAATTTGACACCTAGGTACTTGACGTCTCTCTTCCATGGTATCGGACGGCCGAATATGGTGATGTTGCCGGTCGGGGCGTGTCGCCTTTTGGTGAAGAAAAGAGCGCTGCTTTTCTCTGGATTGACCGCAATCCGCCAATTTTGGAACCACTCCTCCAGTTCACTGGCTGCTTCCTGTAGACGGTTTGTGATGGCGTCTGGTGCTCTCGATTTCGATATCACCGCTGTGTCATCCGCGTACAAGGCTAGCGTTGTTCTTCTTGTTTTCGGTATGTCAGCCGTGTATAGCGAGAACAGGAGCGGTGAGAGCGGTGATCCTTGCGGTGTTCCGGCTTCCATCCTGCGGGAGCTAAAGCGGACGTCCCCCAACTTCACAGTAAAAATGCGATTTCGGAGGAACGATGCGATTGTTTTCACTAACGCTGGGTGATAACCTGCACAGAAAAGTTTGTAGATTAAGCCGTTGTGCCATACCTTGTCGAATGCCTTAGAAACGTCAAGAAAAATCGCTCCTGTCGATTGTTTCCGGTTGAATCCGGATGTCGCAAATTCGACTATCCTAAGGATCTGTTGTTCGGTCGAATGTTTTGCTCTGAATCCAAACTGTTCATTGGGCAGAGAGTTCAATCTTGTTACTTCTTCGCGTAGTCTGGCCAGCAGGACTCTTTCTGCGATTTTCCCCAGGACCGGGAGAAGACTAATCGGTCTGTAGTTTTGAGGAAAAGTCGGCGATTTTCCTGGTTTCTATAATATAATTACGTCCGCGGTTTTCCATTGATGTGGAAAATACCTTAGACGCAGAATAGCATTGGCAATATTTACAATGGACATAATGGCTTTTACCGGTAAAGCTTTCAGTGCTCGTGAAGGTATTCCATCTGGACCTGGAGCTTTCTTTGCTTGTGTGGCTTTCAATATCTCCTTTATCTCCGTTGGGTTCGTAGGTCTTATGAATCCTTCATGTGGTGATTGGAGTAGAGTAGAGTAGAGCTTATTGCATATTTCGGTCGGCTTTTATTCTAGTCGGGGTTCTTCGTTCAAGCTCGATCGAGGCGGAGGTTGGTCGGTCGGTCGACGGGGCGGGGCATGTCTAGAACTGTGCCGTTCGGACAGTAGTGCGCGGCGACGAGCGATGTTCTGGCTCCGGTCCGTGTACCTTGATACCGACAGCAAGCGACGTATTTTGCTGAAGGACGGTTGGGTAACATCCGCCCTCCGTTTTGTCGACGCTTGCAGACAACAATCCACCTTCCTTGTGGAAACTAGCCCGATCACTGAAGAACCAGCAACAACGGATACCGCCAATCCACGGAGAAAATGGAGTAGTCTACACGCCGGAAGAAAAGGCGGAAACTTTCGCCGACCATCTAGAAAGAACCTTCCGCCCGAACGAAGACGACGTCGATGACGACCACATATTACATGTCGATCAGGAAGTTAGACGTCTCCTACTCACTCCACACGACGGCTACGTAAAACCAACCAATCCAGAGGAAATAAGGAAACTCCTCGAGAAAGTAAAACCAAGGAAAGCTCCTGGACATGACTGCCTACCAGCGCGAGCTCTAAGAGCTCTACCGGTAAAGGCCATTATGTCACTTGTCAACATAACTAACGCTATCTTACGTCTGAGGCATTTTCCAGTCAAATGGAAAACCGCAGACATTGTAATTTTTCAGAAACCAGGAAAATCACCGACTTTCCCCCAGAACTACAGACCGATCAGCTTACTTCCGGTCCTCGGAAAAATAACGGAACGCGTCATACTACAACGACTACAAGACGAAGCTACTCGATTGGAGACGTTGCCGGACGAACAATTTGGCTTCAGGGCCAAACATTCAACCGTGCAGCAGATACTTCGAATAGTGGAGTTCACAACGTCCGGTTTCAACCGGAAGCAGTCGACTGGGGCAATTTTCCTCGATGTTTCAAAGGCGTTCGACAAGGTATGGCACAACGGATTAATATATAAACTCTTTTTAGCAGGTTATCATCCGGCTCTCGTCAAGATCATAGCATCTTTCCTTCAAAACCGCAGTTTCGCTGTTCGACTAGGAACAATACGATCAAGCACACGATACATGGAAGCGGGAACTCCGCAGGGCTCAACGCTATCGCCGCTTTTGTTTGCAATATATACAGCAGACAATCCGAAAACGATAAACACCACACTAGCACTCTACGCTGACGACACAGCAATAATGACCAAGTCTACACAACCGCGACTAATAACTGGCCGCCTACAGGACGCAGCTACAAGACTAGAAAACTGGTGTACAACATGGCGAATAGCCGTCAATCCTGACAAAAGTGCTGCTATTTTCTTTACGAAGCGTCATCAGAGCCCGGAAGGAAACATCTTTCTCTATGGACGTCCGATACCTTGGGAAAAGAAAGACCAATTGCGAGGTGCCTTTTGAAGGTTTCCCCTCTAGCCAGTGGCACAAAAAAAAAAAAAAAGGTCGGTCGAGGCGGAGGTTGGTCGGTCGGTCGACGGGGCGGGGCATGTTTAGAACTGTGCCGTTCGGACAGTAGTGCGCGGCGACGAGCAATGTTCTCGCTCCGGTCCGTGTACCTTGATACCGACAGCAAGCGACGTATTTCGCTGAAGGACGTTTGGGTAACACTATGTCTACTAATGTACTATCTATCTATCTATATACTGGGTGCTGGATGATCCATATACCTATATCCATACCTCAATAACATACTGTACCTACACTTTAAAGTATATTTAGTAGCATACGGAAAAAAATATGTGCAGTTCACACGCGGTAGAAGTGAAACCTTCAGAAAAATAAACTGCGAGGGAATGAGAGGAATGATGCAGTATAGAAAGTGGGATAATTATAGGATTTATTTATTTTTATAATATAATATTAGTACTAAGTTTTTATAAGTTTTTTAATCCTAGCGACCCGCCCCTGCTTCGCACGGGTGTAATGCTGATACTAAATATACTACAGTTTGTCTTTATATACAACTTGGAAGACTATTAATGGTGATTTCTTGATGAAACATTATACATTACAGAATAGATAAGTAAAAACAAAAATACACAAAATGTTTCAATATACAACGTTCACAGCTTTTTTTGCCATTAGACGATACTGCCGCAACCGCTATGTTCCTGCATTTGAAAACGGACATGAGTTATTGTGGGTTATCCCTAAGAGATAGACATATATACCATCGCGGACTTTTTTGTAGACCTTTTTAAGGTGTACAATACTGTAGTACCTACATCATTTTGATCTATTTCGTAGCGTTTGCAATGTAGACGCAAAAAATGTGTTTATTGAGGACATCACATTAGAAACCTCCAAAATTATCTGTGTTTCTCTACTAAATTATGGAAGTATTATACATATAAACCTTCCTCTTGAATCACTTTATCTATTAAAACAACCGCATCAAAATCCGTTGCGTAATTAACGTATTTTAAAAAATCTAAGCATACATAGGGACAGACAGCGGGAAGCGACTTTGTTTTATACTATGTAGTGATTCAATAAATGATACAAGTGGTTTATGATAGCTATAGTTTACCTATAAAACTGGTGTATCGTATTAAAGGATAAAGAAGTATTTATTTTTCGGTCGAAGTAGATGATACATCTTACAATAGGTACATATATGTATACATATGTAGATATACGTTCATACATGTATGTATACGTACTAACACACGCACGTATATGTTTGTCTGTATGGTATGTCGCTTTCAAATTCAATTGCTGCACTCAGCACTGGTGCAGTCGTCACCCGATAGTCTCGATCTCGATCTCGATACTTGATCTTGTTCCGTCGCCGGCCGTCCGTTATGTATCGATTTGAATTTGAATACGAAGTACCGGCGCGGATACCGATTTAGCATTCGGTGATCGACCGATTGCGCAGAACGAAGATCGTATCATTCAATACTTTCAAGTGATCCAATCCCAAAGATCGAATCATTCACGAATGACACATCTTTAATATTGATATTTTTAAACTTATTGATTTCTAGAGATTCTAGTAAAGATAGTCTAAGATTTTTATTTCAAAATTATCATTAAAAGTATGTTCCTCTTCATTAAGGTGTTTGGCGTAGTTTGAATTTAATTTATTATTTTCGTAAGATTTTTTATGTTCATTTATTCGTTTTTTGAATGAATTTATACACCCCTGACTTATCCTCTTTATTGATTTTATCTTTGTTATTTTTGATATATTTGCCCAGGGTATTTTGCGTTTTATAAGCTACATTAACATTATTTTTCATTAAGTATTTTCCTAAAAGCTCAGAGGGTTTATTTAAATATGTAATACTTTTATAAACAGTTTTTTGGTTAGTGTTACAGTAGGGATATACATTTTTTATAAATTTCTTATATTGTAGTTTAGTAAGTAAATTATCAATAATTTCAGTTTTATAGTTATTACAACAGGCAATTTGTTTTATTATATTTAACTCTTTTTTAAAATCTTTAGTATCTAAGGGTGTATTTATAAGTCTATATAACATTGAATAGAAGGCAGACATTTTGTGTTATAAAAGTATTACATATTTAAATAAACCCTCTGAGCTTTTAGGAAAATACTTAATGAAAAATAATGTTAATGTAGCTTATAAAACGCAAAATACCCTGGGCAAATATATCAAAAATAACAAAGATAAAGTCAATAAAGAGGATAAGTCAGGGTTGTATAAATTAACTTGTAACTCTTGTAACTATATATACATAGGTCAAACGGGACGTTCATTCAAAAAACGAATAAATGAACATAAAAAATCTTACGA
Organism: Agrilus mali; assembly: GCA_029378335.1. Lineage (NCBI taxonomy): Eukaryota > Metazoa > Arthropoda > Insecta > Coleoptera > Buprestidae > Agrilus > Agrilus mali. The sequence continues at coordinate 11,584,532 of CM055659.1, forward strand.
AAATAATAAATTAAATTCAAACTACGCCAAACACCTTAATGAAGAGGAACATACTTTTAATGATAATTTTGAAATCCTACATGTGGAAAATAAAAATATTAGACTATCTTTACTAGAATCTCTGGAAATCAATAAGTTTAAAAATATCAATATCCTTCTGAACGACCAAATCGATCTCAATAATTCACCACTACTTAACCTCTTTATTCACCCCCGCCCTAATTCTTAAACCATATATAAGTAGCTTTAAAATTAAGTACGAATAAAAAATTATCACAGCTCGTAATGAAGCAAAAGAACAACACATGTGGATTCAAGAAAGCGTAAGAGTTTTTTTTTTTATTTATTTATTTATTTATTTATTAAACAGGTGTATTAATACAAATAATGTACAATAGCAAAGTTACGTATCAAATAAAACAATCTGAAAAGCACTCCTTACATTCTCACACACCATATCGATAAAAGCGGCGATGTACATTATTTTCGCAAAAGGCAAAGCCCGTGCGCGAACCTGTTCATTCATCCTTAAAACTAAAACAAACCGAAGTGAAATAACATCATTATATATATTTATAAAACAAATGAAAATTCCATATCCTAATCTCTCTACATTTATAATTAAATATTATAGCAACAATATCGTTCGCATATCACAATCGCAAATCGCATTCACTACACAGTAGTGTGAAAGGATCATTGCTCAGGGTGGAACATATTATTTATAGTTCCTGTTGGAAGATTAATTAACCACGATCTAATTGTTTTTTTTGTTTTAACTTTTTGCAAATTTAATTCCTTTACTTCAATCGGTAATAAATTGAAACACTTGTAGGCTATATATTCATATCTTCTTCTATCAATCTCCTTGTTAACTTTTGGTGGAAGTAACAAGTTGATGCGCTGATTACTATTTTCCTTATCAAATACAGATCTTGTAATTTTTCAAAATTTTGTAATAATGATTTTTCAATAAAATATTTTCTAATACTCAGAATCGAAAATTCGACAAATAATTGTTCAGTGGGGTATAGCAAACTTTTATTAAAAATTAATTTCAGTATTTTTTTCTGTATACACATAAGAGGGTTTATGGACTTTACATATGTTCCACCCCACGCAATTATACCATACGTTGCTACAGAACATAATATATTGTCAAAAGTTGACTAGTTTTTAAAATACATTTCAGTTTATAAAATAGGAAAATAAGATATCTTGTTTTCTTGATTGTTTTTTGTATATGTTCGTTCCAAGTTAGGTTTTCATCAATATAAAGCCCTAAGTACTTAGTTATTTTAGCTCTTGCAATTTCAACACAAGTGCAATTGACTCTAATACAAGTATTTTTATGAATTTTAATAGTCGCGTTTTTTGGTAAACTATTTTTATAGCTCCCGAAGGTCATAAAAACAGTTTTAGAACTATTTAAAGTAAGGTGGTTACTATGTAGCCACGTTGCTACATTTTTCAAATTAGTTTCTGCATTTTGTATTGCTCTTTCCCAAGTTTTTTTTCGTGTTATGATTACTGTGTCATCCGCGAATGACACTATTTTGTCTTTAGTTAATAGTTTTAATAAATCTTTTATATACAGTATAAATAGGATTGGTCCTAGGATGGTTCCTTGCGGAACACCGCACTTAACCATCTCTTCAGTACTCAAGTTATCTTGTAATTTTACCACTTGCGTGCGACCCGACAAGTAACTTTTTATAAGATCATATGATTTACCTCTAAAACCCACCGCGTGTAATTTTTTCAAAAGTATATGATGATTTACAGTATCGAACGCTTTGGCCAGGTCTAAGAAAATTGCAATGCACGGTTGAGTATTGCTAATTGCGTCGTGGATTTCATCTACTACAGTCTTAATCGCGTCATCCGTATTTTTCCCCGCTTGAAAACCGAATTGCATTGTATTTATCACTTTATATTTGTCCAGGAAATTTACTATTCTCTGTTTTAGTACTTTTTCGAAGATTTTCGCAAAATTTGATATAAGTGATATGGGTCTATAATTTGTTGTTTCTTCTTTATTTCCGGACTTATAAATTGGAATTATTTCCGCTTTCTTGAAATAGGTAGGAAAAAATGCGTCTTCAATACAACTATTCAAAATATACGCTAAAGGTTTTGATATATGAACTGCTATACGTTTTATTATTTTTATCGATATTTTATCTACTCCTCCTGTTTTACCACTTTTCATGTTAGCGATTATAGTTTGAATTTCAAGTTCCGAAGTAGGCGTGAAATATATTGAGTTTGGTAAAGCGGTTGAGTTAACATCCGCCGTCGCCGTTTTGTTATGGTCGAATGTTTTTGCCATCTCAAGGCCAATTGTCGCGAAAAAGTTATTAAATTCTGTTGCTATGTCTTTTGGATTAGTTAATATAATTTCGTTCGGTTTACTCAATAGTTTATTTATTTCAGGGTTACATTTTTTTTCCCCGAGATAATTTTACTTTTTATAAAATTCTATAGTTTTTTACTATCGCAACCGATACCTTGTAATATGTTGTCGTAGTAGTTAGTTTTAGCAGTTTTAATTAACATTTTCAACTTATTTTTATACTGTACATATTTTTCTCTCATTTCTAAGTTGTTCGGATCTTTTTTAAATTGACAATATAACTTATCCTTAATTTTGCACGAATGTATTAAAGCTTTAGTCATCCAGTCCTTTCTCGCGTTTAGCTTTCTTGGTTTTTTTGTTATCGTAGTAGCCTTACTCATATACATATTCAATTTATTAATAAATTTTTCAACAGCGTTATCAATGTTGGTTTCATTATAAATATCAGTCCAATCTTCTACACTAATTAATTCCATTAATTTATTCTCGTTTACTTTTTCAATAAACTGCTCAGTTTTCTCATTTTTCACTTCATCCGTATTCAAATCTATAAGCTAAAGAGTTGAATAATGATCAGTTAAATTGATGTCATACACAATCGGCGTAAGTTCTTGTATTTACCAAAAATATGATCTATGCACGAGATTTGTTCTCCTACTACTCTAGTTGGTTCGTTTATCAGTGACTGATATCCTAGTTCTAGTAAATTATTTACATACTCATTAGTCTTTAGATTTTCATGTAAGATGTTAATATTTAAATCGCCAATAATAAAATGATTTTCTCTATTCTTATTTTCATTCAAGAAGAACCGGTTCAAGGTACAGCACACTCAGATGGTCCAAGGTACGTAACAGCAAGCAAACATACAAAAACCGCTTTTAAAAAATTTAGGTTAGGAAAGACAAATGCCTATTTATTGTAGTTAAATTAGAATAAAATCTAATATATTACCTTGGTTCAGCAAATCAAGCAAATCTGATATGTCAACAAAAATGCACCACTAAAGGGATCTTAAAAACTATACTTTTTAAAGCCTCAAACTTCGTCAGCATATAACTCTTAATGAAATACACCTACTGATTCCCCTGTATTCTACATGGCCCTCTGTGAATGGGAAGATGAATTACATGCTATTGCAGCACGTATACATGTTATCTATTCTGCTGTACTAGAAGTGGTTCAAGGTACATGCGTGTTCAAGGTACAACACCTTCCCCTACCATCAATGACATCAACGATTTTAATACGCGGTTTTTTCAAATCGAAAGTTTCAATTTCACAGTTCAAATTTTTGATCTTTTCAATTTCCTTTTTCATTATCTCATTGTTTTCGGAGTTGTTACATTTTATAATCAAAGAACCGTTTTTTGTTTCTTTCAATGTGTCGACTTGGATTTGTAAATCATTTAATTTAACCGCGGATTTGATTTGACTAAGAATCGCGCCCTTCGGAGTTTGTTTCATGGGTTTAATTACAATAGGAGACACGTTTTTCTCGCGTGCCAAAACGGCTGCATACGATATGTTTTCGCTCGTCCCCCCAGATGTGGACTTGAGGGATTCAATTTTTTCTTCGAGAAGGGCATTTCGTTTTTCCATTTCCTCGACTAATTTTTCCATCAAAGCTAATTCATTCCTCAACTTGTTTTCGATAACATTTGCAATATTTTCATCATCCGAAACACAACATTTCACGCGCGTGTCATCGATGATGACGACATCTTTTTGCTTCTCGATACAAGACTTATGAAACACCGCACCGCATTGGATACAAACATACACTTTTACAGATCGATGTTTACAACATTTATAAGGAGTTTGCTCCATTTTCACGTTGTTACCTCCGATCGTTGTGAGGGCCGGTTGTGACAATAAACCTTCATTCAAGTTTGCATGGCTCCTAGTGCGTTCCTCGCATCGTACCACGTTCTTGATGAAAAATAGGTTATGGCTCCCTTACGCAGATGTTCAGCGTTATTTTTCAGCTTTGTGTATCCAGACAGCAGGCTCGGGACAGAGAAAAGGGTACAGTAGCCCTTACAGGACCTCAGACAGCGATTTGAGCAGCAGAGCAATAATAATATTGCAAAAGATTTTGCAGCAAGCAAGAGCAATAGGCAGGAGGTGCGTTTGTTACGAGAGCAGACGAATGAATGATGATTTTAATGTCAAGGTTCTTGTTACAAAATTGTCACAATTAAATGAACTCCGCGTGGTGTTTCTGAGACACACTTGGTATCAATCATCGTGCAAAAAAAGAAAAAAAGTTTTTTAAAGATGGAGAACTGTTCACAAATTATTATACGTACATGTAACACACTATCGACCGTAGTCGAGCAGAGCGGTCAAGCAACTGAATGGAAATTATAATAAAACTCACTAATGATGTGTTCTAATGAAACATATTTAATTATGAATATAGAGTGCCCTCACGGAATTGAGAAACTGAACATATGGTATTATTTAGACAAAAATAGAGAAGCAAAACACATAAACATAAATAAAATTTCTATTCAGTTATAGTGACAAATATATAAAACGGCAAAACAAGTTTATGCAATATATATTACAGGAAACAGTATTAAGATACAAAACAATCTCTAATTAGTGAGAGAACAATGTCTATGTGTGTATTTGTGTTTACGCATAACCGAAAATCAAAACGAAGCGCCTAGAAACAAAAATATATATAAATATGTAAGAAATGGTGCTGACTATTACTTAACATTACTCAGAGTCCGAAGTAATATCTGAAGTGGAATCATCAGTGTCACTGCCTCCGACGTTAATAAGTATTTCATCAGCTACCAAATCTAATGCAGGTTCAGCTTGCATTAAAAACTGTTCCACTTTTTTAGCATTTTCACAACGCACCTTCCACTCATTGTCTCTAAATGCACAAAAAAATTCATCACAAAACCGCTCCACGTTTTTAAAATTAAAATCTACATTCCTCTCCGCAACGTACTGCTTCATAGTCGCCCATACGAGCTTAATGGGATTGAGTTCGGGATAGTACGGTGGAAGTCTTTGAACGGAATGACCATGTAGCCCTTATAGTAGATCAATTTCAAATGTTTTGAAACGGGGCTTGTGCAATTGAATAATGTGGTACAACTCCACTTTCAACATGCCTTCCGTAAAAGGTATATTCTTCTTCCGGAACCACTGCTTCATGTCACCTTTGTTACTTCCCATATTCGGGCATTTGTCCACTTGCGCATTGTGATATGGTGCATTGTCAATCAGCAACACGCTTTTTGGTGGCAAATTAGGTAAGAGTTTGTCTTGTACCCACTTTTTATAATTAGTGTAATTCATGTCGTCGTGGTAGTCGCCGCTTTTAGAGCCAGACTTAAATTTTAGGTAGGCGTTTTTCACAAACCCCATTTCACCACCAGCATTGACAATAATCAGTCTTTGCCCTTTCAATATGGGCTTGCGTACTCCTTCATTAGAACTGTCACTCCAGCTTTTGGCGTGGGTATGAGAGGAATGTATATACGTTTCGTCCATGTAGATGATGGGTGGGCCTTCTCTCCTTCACTGTTTAATATTCCTCAAAAAAATCAGTCTCTGGAGTTGAATGTCCGGCTTTTCCATTAATAATTTTTTATTCATTTTTGTTTTCCGCCATCGAAATTCCAGTTTCCTTACAACTTTTCTTAAACTTTCATGGCTACCTGTGTATTGGTTATCCTCCACAAATTTCTGATGAATTGTTTTTAGTGCAGGCACTTTTTTTTCGGTAACAGTAAAATTCACTATAAATCTGCGCAACACTCCCATATCAAAGTCGTCCAATCCTGTTTGTGGAGCAGCTTTCCTACGTTTGATATTAGGCGTCGCAAATGAACTGGACTCGCCTTCTTCAATTGCTTTCATTTCCTTAGCAATTTTCTGAATGCTGCTGAGAGACACACCAGTGGCAAGGGCTATCCTCTCTTGCACCTTCTTGATATCTGTCACCGGTTGATTGGCGGCTGACTCACGTTGCATGAATAAAATTACGTTCGTAATTACTTCACGCGTTTGCCCACTGAACACTTTCCTATGCAGTTTTGTTTGAAACTCCATAATTGCTGCAAAAAACAGAATTGTTTATTATGAATACTTTTCACAAGTGCATGTTACCTTCTTTTTGTCACGTTTGTTCATTAAAGATCATAATACTACAATCTACACAACTGTTAATAAAATTCCCTTACCTCAATGTAACTCTCCTATGGGGCTAATACAACACATAATATTTATCAAAATAGTCTACCTAACTAACAACCTGTAATAACAACAATCACAATAGTAAAAACAATAACAATAGTAACAACGATCTTTTGATTTGTTTTCACAGCAATAACACAACAACCAACAGGGGTAATTCTGGTGCGCCCGAATGTTATCTCGCTAAACGGTCTAACAGAAGTGAGTTCCCTCCCTACCTCAAACATTCCAGTTCCGCGCATCCATGGGCGGGAACTTTTCACACTTGTTCCTATGTTTGCTGAGATGTACGTACATATTGAATTTCAACTAAGATTTTATCTTTCCACCAAGAAACTATTTCCATGACACCAACATCTGTTGACGGAGTGGGGAAATCAAAGACTTTTTTTGTTTTATTTCCTATAGCACCATAAATATATAGATTGTTAACATTTTTTTGAACTGCACAATTATCATTAATATTTAATATACGATCAATAATAAATATTTTGCCGTTGTCCAGTTGTATTACATTATTAGGATGCTTGCAAGATAGTTTAAACCCCTGTACTTAAACTTTAAAATATTTTTGTTGATTGCTCACAAATAAATCCATTGGCAGTATATATTTACATGTGCATAAGGTAGATTTTTTTTTTATTTTTGATTTGTTACTACATTCTAATTCACTCAGTCGATTTGCGATCTGGGTAAGCGGCTTTTTTGGAGATTTCACTAGATGTTTAAATAAACTTACATAATTTTCTCCCCAAAAAGCAGATACTTCACTTAAAGAAACTATAATGACGAACATCATTCGCCACGTGAATTAAATTATGCATTCTTAACACTTGTGAATCATCGCCATATTCAGATGGCAATAATTAAAAAAAGGTTCTTAACAGATCTTAAGCATAATCGACATAACGTACAGCATTATTAGAATCATTTAACATTCTGCATGCTACATATAATAACAGAAATGTTTGTACTTATTTGGAGACAAAACATCTCTAAATCCAAAAATCCTATGTATAATAAAAAAAATCGGAACTGCGTGGCTTTCCATTTGGATACCTGATCAATGTCATAAATTTTTCTTTCAAATTCACTGGGAATATCAGATGACACTGATTCCATCATTCTTTTGAAAATTTTAAATTTATCACCTAACAATCGAACTGGATGTTTTTTTATTACAAGTAATTTTTCCAATAAATTTTTCATAGCACCAAGGTACAGCAAGCAGTAGAATCTAGTGCTACATCATTTACTGGATCAAAAATTTCCAACTCACATAGTGGAGACTGAACATCCTCTAGATGATGTTCCAATTGACTCTTGTTCATAAAACAGTCTTTTGTCCGAAGATTACAATCCATTTGAGGGTATACGCTTGGCAAGTAACTCACGTAGCGCCACGTAGTGTTCACTGGTAGCAATACAGTAGTATTTGTAAACATAATGGAGATGACAGAAAAATTATTAAAAACTCCAAAAAAAAACGGTCAAATCGTAATTGTTGTGTTGTGAATTGTCATAATACGGAAAAAAAGAATCCTGATCTGCATTTTTACACATTTGCTAATCGTCCATGGGAAAAAGAACGGAAAATGAAGTGGATAAAAGCTATCCGTCGTACAACGTAAGTATCAATATGTAAAAAATATGTTTAATCATAATAAAGAAATAAATAAGTTAATTACGTATGAAAGTACTATGCTCATTTTTCGAAGTAATTTTTTTTTTTTAATTATAATGAACCTTTTTCAGACTTCAATGTAAATCACGGAGTCCTACTGCACATACAAGAATTTGTAGTGCTCATTTTCGTGGAGGCGAAAAATCAAACCACCCTCTAGAAGAATCGTACAACCCAACAATATTCTCTGCTATTTATAAAACTCCACAAACATCAACATCTAACAGAACTAGACGATTACTAGAACGAAGAAATAAAATTACTACAATTAATTCAAACAATTCGATCGATAGTGATAGAGGTACGAATATTCCGAATATTAAAACAAAAATTTATTATAATTCTTTTGATATTGACGATTCAATTATTATTCTTTTCAGATTCGACTATAAATATTTCTTTGGATGCAAATGATTCTAAAGGTGATTTGATATTGGAACCACAATATACTGACAATGCTGTTCAAACGGAAATTACAGATGAAGTCGAAAGTGAACATGAAACTCCAAGCGTATTTTTTGTGTGCTAAATCCAGTACTTAATGAAGCTTCATCCCAAACATCTATTCCACTAAGAAAAACAAATGGAGCACCTAAAGTGATAGTACCTCTGCCAAAAAAAAAACTATATCAGTGCGTGTGGGTCCTGATGATCCACCTAGAATAGGATTTTTGGGTTATGAAGATCTACAAACAGACAGAAGTATGAAGCAACTTGCAGGAATCACCTAAAGCTTTTTCAAGATTTTACTGAATTTCATTCAACCAAAAGAAAAAGGTCAACCAGCCTGTTACAAAGCCCTAGATCCTCTAATTAGATTATTGTTATTTCTAGTGAAAATGAAGCTGGGCATAACATTTGATGCAATTGGTCGCCTTTTCAAAATTTCAAATAGCAGTGCATCTAACATTTTTCATGAAGTATTAATAACGCTTTATGAAAACACCAAGACATGGATATTTTGGCCTTCCAGAGAAGCAATTAAAGAAACAATGCCTCCAACATTTAGTAACTATCCTTGGTGCTGAGCTATAATTGACTGCACTGACCTCTACTGTGAAACTCCACCAAGTGTTGAACAACGAGTTCAAATGTATTCATCTTATAAATCAAACTACACAATAAAATACCTAGTAGCTATCAGTCCTTCTGGTAAAATTAGTTTTATTTCAAAAGTTTATGGTGGTAAATCTATTGATGGACTTCCTGTTAATGATTCCGGATTTTTGGAGTTGGTAGAACCTGGAGATCAGATTCTAGCAGATAAAGGCTTTCCACAGATAATGACAGCTCTTTTAGAGCGTCGGTGTGTCTTAGTAATGCCTCCTTTTGCGACAAATCCGCAATTTACAAAAGAAGAAGTCTTAGAAGGTTATTCAATCGCATCAGTGAGAATTCACGTTGAAAGAGCAATCCAGCGTATTAAAACTTTTGAAATTTTGAAAGAAGTACATGTTGATTTGTTCCCATAAGTAGGGTAAGATAACCGATTCTAAAACAGAGGAGTGAGGAGGGTGATTTATTACCATTAAAACCTGAAATAAGTATGATGTAATGATTGATATATTGTAATGAAAAGTGGGTCAAGGTCATGAAAGAATGAAAAGGAAGGGAAAGGGAAAGGGAAGGGAAGGTATTGATAAGGAGAGCTAAGAAGAGGATGATTGTCTCATAATAGACCAAAAAAGTTGACGTCTCTGCTGAGCTGTAGTGCAGAGTAAACAGAGAAGTGTATGTGTATCATCGATTTCGTAAACCATACCAGACTTTTCGCAGAGGTATGAGCCTTCCCGCTGACGACAAGGTCGACAGCAATGGTTTACAACATCGCAATGGTATACTCTGCAACTGTGACACAAAAGCTGAGGTCTGTTGTCAAGACATTCCTGGCAAGAGAAAGCTGTTTCTTCTGTACAGCTTTCGCGCAAACGTTTGCAAAACACACACTGGAGTAGGGTGGTGTTCCAAGGAGTTGTCTGCCTGAAAGGTGTAAGCACAACAGATACACGGGAAAGGTTCATGTTACAGTGGGAAATCCTTCCGAAGAAGTGATGGTCTTAGCGAGTTACAGCGGTTTAAATAAGTAGAACGAAGGAGGGGATAGTAGTGGGGATAATGCTGCGGTTGTAAGCAATAATAAGGAGGAGTGTTTAGTGTAGTAACACAGCAGTGGTGGAAGAGTATATTTATAAGTAAACACTGTAAGTGTGTTACAGTTGAAACA